>JALPQI010016158.1:0-30277 GCA_025490895.1 Thaumatotibia leucotreta | reverse complement strand
TTGTCACTCTTTCATATTAGTGCGACAAAGACAGCTGCCTTTAGTTTACGATTGACGATTAAGCGCTAGCGCTAAGCGAGGCAACTTGCCTAAACACCCAGGTTTTACGATTAAAAATCTCAAATATAGTAACTGGCCCCATAGAAGTTACCTAACTGATTGGAAAACCGGGAATCTCTAGTCATGTATTACTCGGATCAAAACACGAGTGATGCGTCCGCCGTCCGCGGCACGGCCTCGATTTTTTTCTCAGCCGTTTGCTTACCATGAGCTGCCTCCTTATTATTAACGGCGACTTACTTTCTATCTATCCCACTCGTACACGCATATTGGTGCGAGCGAGCCGGATAGAAAGTAAGTCCGCGTCAAAAACGCAACGGCAGCTCATGGTACGGCTACTGTTTTTGTGATTCGTTTTCACATTTGCGATTAATGAGCGTGACTAGAAAGCATGATTGAGCCCTCTATTTGCAGTGTTTAGCGGTGTTTGTTTACGTGAATATATCATTATTGACAGCAGTCCGATTATGGTAGTTGTCATACGGTCGCTATCAGTTATTTCAGAGCGATTACGGTGATCAAAAATATCTGAACATGCACTCAAACTAGAGGCCTGCTGAGATGTTTGTGAGCACCCTGGAACATGTTTCACAAAAGCTTCTATTATATGAGGAAATATATTATTATTCTTTGAGGAAAATTTCAATTTGGGAATACATATTCCTTAGGCACTGGTCTCACCGCGAGCTACTAAGCTATGAAATATCGGCTATAAACACGAACAAAAGATACGCACTCCCGTATAAATAAAAGAGACACGGCGATACTCGCCCAGCTATCAGCTATCACCGCCGGGCGAGTATCGCCGTGTCTCTTTTTTTTACACGGGAGTACGTATCTTTTGTTCGTGTTTATAGCCGATAGTTCATAGCTTAGTAGCTCGCGGTGAGACCAGTGCCTGGAAAGTTACCGGAAACGACTCATCACTAATTGCAATTTGCAATACAAGTGGAAGTCTCTTTTGAACACCATAAATTAGATAAGGACTTCCGTTTGTGTACGTGGGAAACTTTTAAAAAAACTTTTTTCTTTATTAATCCTGAATATTTACAGTATCAAGTCATAGAAAACAATGTTTTTTTATTTACAATTCTCATTTCAGTTACGGTTCGTTCCACTTTCGGCACGGCTTTCTTGTTTTTTATTGTTTAGTCTAAATATGAACCAATGGAGCACATTATGCCTGCATTTAAATCAAAAAGCCGTTTTAGGTACTGCGGCCCCCCACGAAAAACGAAATACGTAAATTTCGAGGATTTGTCTCTGTCACTCTAATGACGCCTTCGTCTGAGTGACAGAGAAAAATCCTCGAAATGTACGAATTTCGATTTTCGCGGGGGGGCCGAAGTAATACTCGCCCAGCTATTAGCTATCACCGCCGGGTGAGTATCGCCGTAGTTCATAGCTTAGTAGCTCGCGGTAAGACCAGTGCCTAAAAACGGCTTTTTGATTTCAATGCCGGCATAATGTGCTCCATTGGTTCCTTATGGCTTATTGGTGCCTTATGATAGTTATGATTAGTTGCAAATGTTACGATACTAACGCCGAAAAAGTATTCCACGACAGGACATTATTTATGCGTCTGAATATAGTAAGAAATATACTTTTTTTTCTACATAAATTATATTATGTGACCACTTGAACTGAATTAATTATTGGCAATCTCAGCCGTGAAAGGAACGTACATAAATAATGACAGAAAAAACGCGTCAATCATTATCACCTACCTATCGGGAATCCATCTTTTGAATGGCATTCACTGTAATTATATTACGCTTGTATTTGCAGTAAGTACTACAAAAACATGAAAAACGCACACGGCAATACCACCGCTTATCGGCTTAAGCTAAGTTCACATTTGTCTGTCGTGTTGTGTTATGATGCTCTCTGTCGTGATGGCTACCTTTCACATTTATATGACGTGCTGTGACGCATTCTGACGCAATTTTATATCAGTTCATTCTCAGCACTCGGATAGCTCACACGTTCGCAATGTTCTTTCAAGAATCATCCGATTCAGATTCCGATTTTGAAGATGAATTGCATTTATTGGCGCTATCTACGCTCTTACAAAAGAAAGAAAGAGAAGGAGGTACTGGATTCATGCAGTAAATAAAAAGAGAGAAACTAAAGGCGAGTTTCATTGTCTCGTTAAGGAGCTCGAGAGTGATCCTGAAAAATTTCATCAGTATTTTAGAGCGTCGAATGCACAGTTTGCAGCTCTGACACGTCACGACACGACACTGGCGCGTTCACACTGCTGTGCCGTGTCGCTTCCCCGCCCCCCGTACCTCACCCGGTCTGACGCGGACCGGGATCGCTTATGACGCGACACAACACACGCCGTCACAACACAGTGCATCAGATAAATGTGAATGCCACGATATTAAATACTTGAAACCGATACCGTTCTGATGCGTCACAACACAACACAACAGACAAATATAAACGCGGCTTTATGCACTTTCCTTTGAGCCTTTCTAAGTATATCGCGATACATATTGATGCCATTTTCCTATTCTTTTGTTTTCGTGAACGGAAAGACTGAATACCGGGAACTTCGAAAATATAAATTTCGAGATCTGTCTCTGTCAGGCCGATGACGCGTTTGTTTGAGTGACAGAGACAAGTGTTCGAAATTTAGGAACGTGGAAGTCGCGGTAGGCTGAATGTATGCACCCTAATACTACCCTACAATAAATATATATACTCAATTTAAACGCCCGAGTGAGATAGACTGAGACTCTGCGTAGAATTCGGCTAATTTATCCCGGAAACGCATTTTTTTTAAAATAAATGTCGCACTATGTCTTTTCCTGTCCCATGACTTACACTATCTCCACACCAAAATTGTTTTAGTAGGTAGTATAAATATGCATATGAAAGCGTTACAGACTGACGGACAGAGTTACTTTTCCATTTATATTATTAGTTGGAATGTAGGACTACAAAGAAATGTATCTATTTTGAGTATTTTGTCATCTTATTTCTTTCCTGACCGCCATCAGATATATCAGAGCGATTACGGTGATCGAAAATATCGACAATGACAACATTTTCCATATTTGTAGAAAAAACTACGCTATATTCGGTATTTCTTGTGAAAGTTGTGATTTTGGTAAAGCGTTATATTGTTGACAGAAAAAATCCATTGTCATTATAAGTAGGTATTAAAAATTATACCTAACTACTGTACTTGCGGTATTCCTATCCTGGAATATATCGTAAGAAGATCAATTTGGTTGTTTACTTATACTACTGCCATCGCCATCGCCAACAGTTATGGAACTTGACGATTCGAATAACTTAAAATATGCACATTGTAATAAAGGGCAGAAATGGTCATAAGTTTTTTGGCTTTGTATTGAATTAAACTATGACCTGTTTAAGGTGAAAATAAGTATATCGCCGTGTCAAAATGGTTTTATATGAAGTCTAGCATAACAAGCCATTAGCATTCTTAACGCCTATTAGCATTCTTTTTGTAGCGTTATCAACTTGGCGTTATCACTAGAGCGGTACACTCACTATTTATTTACCCGCTGATAGCGTTTACCACTGACTTCAATTCGCCATGGGAGCGGCCAGGCTGTTAATTATATATTTCCTATTCCAACCATCCAAGCTCCTCCACGAAACTCAGCGTATGTTTCAGGTTGCTAAATGCCTCCTTTAGTGTAGGTATGTGGAGTCCCCAAGTGCCTACTCCTGTATGCCTCTACCGGTTTACATTCTAGAAGAATATGTTTTGCTGTTTCCTCCTCTTCCATGCAGGCCCTGCACATAGGACTATCTGATTTGCCCATATTGTGCAGGTGTTTGTTTAATGTGTTGTGTACGGCGAGGCTGTTCACAAATATCTGAGCAGGCTTCTGATATCATAGCGTTAGAGTGCTCGTTCGGATATTTTTTAACACCGTGGTCGATTCGATTTATCTCATGGCGACTCGACTGTACACTATACATGTTATTAGAGATCTATCGGTCACAGAAAGCTTGCCGCGAACTTTGAAAAACTTAATAAATTTCGGGACTAGGACGGGATATTCTACTGTCATATGTCACTCCGATTACGCCTTCGTTATGCTTTGCACATCCATCTTCGTAACCAAGTGTACAAACAATACAAAGAATATCAAAAAAGAAAACCAATATTACATTATAAAGAATACCACAGCGCGCTGAACTCACTTGTAATGCTATTTTATACATATTGTATTGCAATAGACGTGCGTCGCAAGGAAGAAATGGTTATTTTATTTGTAATAGACAAAAAAGTTGTTGCAATTCGAAAGCTGCGATTAACTAGTATCAGATTAGTATTAAAGGAATATAATTATGTCGTAGAAATACGTCATGACAGTTACGCAAGACAAGCAGTCTACGGATTGTTTATGTGGATCATACTAGATGAATTGATGAGGCTGCTATACTAATACAATAGTGTTTATTGCCGAGATAGCTTTAATATGCCTTTCACTGATTCCAAGAAGGCACCGGACCCGTTTGTCATATAAACACTAAACAGTGCCCTATTGATACTATAACATGCTTTGGCATAAATACTTCCATTGTACGGAATTACTGAATGCAACACATGCTCGTTTAATTAGGTACCTACATGTATAAATACAATCTCGGAATCAAGAGAGAAACACTAGCGCATTATGATAACACTCATCTTGAATTATAAGCATTTTCCAAATACAAACAAGTTGTAGAGCAGATTGATAAAGGCTTTTTGAAACCTTTAAACTCACGTGTATTTTTTTTTTTATACCACGTCGGTGGCAAACAAGCATACGGCCCGCCTGATGAAAAGCAGTCACCGTAGCCCATGGGCGCCTATTTAGTCACTACGGGCGATATGGCTTTTTTGTTATTGTAGTTTTCTAAACTAGTCAAATAAATATTCATAGTGTGCCTACACCTAAGGCTTGTTCACGAAATAATAGTACATTGTGCATCAAGGGAGGTAAGTACGGAAATACTAACGAGAGTGTTAGAAGCCCGACGCCGTTAGGCGGAGGGATTTTATGACTCGAGTTAGTATTCCGCTTACCGACCGTGATGCATACAATGTTTTTCATCACACTTGCCAACCAAAAAATAAGTTTTAAGACATAATATTATTAAATGACGTACTGACATTTCTATTACTCCCTAGGGAATTTCACTTTTCTATTACTCCCGCTACGTGCGCAAGCAATGGCGCGCTTAGACAGCAAGTGTGATGAAGAGTAGCCATTGCTGTATATATCTTTTTTTTTGTATGAAACCCACAGACAACATTATGTTGACAGTAGTAACATACCTTAACAGTATGGGTGTTATTACAAAGAAGGACTCCCAAGTAACAAAAGCGAATCTAAAAAGGGGATATTAGATATCTAATAGACTTTGATTTGATTGTCTACCATAAGAGTAAAATATCCCCCAAGCTATCTTCAATAACGCTTATAGATAGTCTATAGTAAAGTGGGCACAACCTTGTAACTATTCATAAGACTCCCTCTAGAAACCACGAATAGACAGAGTTTAGCGTTAAACATTTTCAAATAGTCTTAAGGCATTCTTCTAGAGTCTTTCTATACTATTTATAGACCACAATGTGCACTAGTAGATAGTTAATAGATAAACTTTAGACATACACAGAAGTACTTACCTGAGAAGTTTTAAAACCAAATGAACTCAACCCTACCAGCTTTAAGAAAGATTTTAATAGAAATAGACAACGATACGTATAATGGCGCAGATCTCAAAAGAATAATGCTAAGGTAATATTACAACATGGCGTGACAAATTTCTAACTTCTTATTTCATAGTTTTCATCGGCTAATACTGATACCTAAACACGCAAAACTTAGTGCGGATGAAAGTTTCTCGCGGAATTTGTGTAAAACTCTCTTTAAATAAGAGCGCCCGCTTGAAATGTAATATTTAATAAATAATTAACCAAATATAAAAATATTTTAGTAAAAAATTTTTTTTTGGATTGTGTTTATATGTTTAAGCCATTTGTTTTATTCATAAAATTGTATATTAAAAAGTATAGGATAATTGTTACAGAGAATACATTCATAAAAGTACAAAAACAAGCCAAAAAATAGTTCGCTACAATAATTTCACAAAATATTAGGCAGTAAAAATGGCGTCTAGTTAAACTTGTCTATAAAAATGATTTCTTTAGAACAAACTTTCTAAAGAATAATCTGTAGTATGGCTCTAGAAAATGACAAGACAATTTTTACTTTTTGCATACTAAAGTTCCTAGTCGAGGAATAAACTGGTTTATGAGTGATTTAAGATTACCTATAAACTGACATTTTTGTAAACTGTTTTAACTTCTCACAGTAATTCTAGACATCCAGCAGAAAACTGGCATTTTGAGTGCGTTACGAATCATTTTGGATGGATTAATGCAGAACCAATAAAAGAAAACAAACGACTTTAAAATTCATTAACATCTGAAGGTTTGCAATAAGTTCATTAAGTGATTTTATTGAAATAAGCTAGAATTCAATTTTAGAGATTTTGGACGTAGGTAATCCATTAATGTTAATATCAATATACACTATTTTGCTTTCTGAGAAATTTATTCTTTAGTCCATATTCACCATTATGCCAGTATTCACCATTACCGATTTTTTATTTCTATTGTTTTTGGGGTTTGCCGGCCCCGTATTATAAAGTTACAAGTTACAGGAACCTGTAATGCACTGTGATCTATAACAAGGTCGCGTTTTATAAAGTTACATTTTACAATTTTGCTGTATGCCTCTCTTTCTAGCCAATAAGTGCGTGCGTTAGAGAAGTAATCAGCAAAATTGTCAAATGTTATTTTATAAAACGCGACCCAGGTGTTTTATAGATACACAAGTAACATCTACTGGCGAGATGGACATCATTATTTAAAAATAAAAACTGTCATAAGTAATCGTATCCTTATGCGAAAATCAGGCCTACTACCGTGAAAATCGAAAATCGTAATATTCGAGGATGTCATTCCAACGAAGGCGTCATTATGGCCCGGCCACGACATTGGTCTAAGGCGACCGTCGATCGGCTTAGCGGAAAATCATACGTGCGAGAGGGAGTTCCCATATCGGCATCCCGCTCCAACTCATGGGTTCGCTCGCCGCCGGTCGCCTTAGACCAATGTCGTGAACTGGCATTTAGATTGAGAGAGACAAATCCTCGAAATTTGCGAATTTCGACGTTCACGGTGCAGAACAAAAAGAAAAAAATGGAATATCTCGGCAAGGATGTTCTACACGTGGAGTTCATCCGCTCGTTGAAGTCGTACGGCGTCCCACTCCGAAAGTCCAAATTTATTTGGGGTGGAAACAGCTTCGCTCAACGCTACCGGGGTACAGTCAAGGGCATTAATATATACATACAACTTTAGACCTTATGCTCTTATGTAAAAAAGTGTAGTCATAGTCAGCAGCCCTACCGCAAACTTGGAAATCCGCCAATTTCGATCATTTTTCTTTGTCACTCCAATAACACCTTTGGAGTGACAAAGACTAATCCTAGTTTGTGGATTTCAGAGTTCGCGGTAGTTGGCCAGGGAATTAATGAATAAAACAATATTCTTCCTGGAGTATGTGTAGCTGCTCCCGCGTTTCCGCTACTGCAGCTGTGGCTGGGTCGCATCCCACGAAGGTGGGACGGTCGTTGCACCGTCATTTGGGGATAGTGTTGAGAGGCTGTTGAAGGAAAATTTGCCATGGGCATGGCGAGAGAGAATATATTGGCCAGGCTACGAATAATCTCTCAGAAAGCGAATCATTTCAATAGTATTACGAGCGAACGTATGTTGTTAAAGAAATGCGGTTACAGGCAGCTACAAGTGCAGTTTTCCCAGTTATTTATATAGACTCAAGACGTATGACAGTTTGTGTTACAAGTCTACCTCATATACATTTGTTAATTACAATATTTTTATAAAACGCTTGTTCGATTATGAGTTTAAAATTAATAAACTCCCGTATTTTTGTCTATGGTTGAGCTGCTGGCACTTGTACCTAAAATTGTAACATACCTACTTAATACTTTTATAAAACACAAATTGTAAAAAACGGAGCAAGTGTTGCCAGTAAACGCCTGTAAAATTGTAACCTGTTACTTTATAAAACTGAGTGTTCTGTTCTGGGATCTTTTGTTAGATTGGTTTGAAAATTATTTGTTTTTTGAAACAAGTCCTTCAAATCCATGTTATACCATGCATTGCTCACCACTGGCGTAGATCATGTTTGAAGTAATGAGGGTTTTTGATACTTTTTTTGCCGCTATAGAGCGGTGAGATGACAGCAATGGTTCTAAGGTTCGACGAACTATCATAATAAATCATCATCATCATCATCATCATATCAGCCGAAAGACATCCACTGCTGAACATAGGTCTCCCCCAAAGATTGCCACAATGACCGGTCCTGCGCCACCCGCATCCAGCGGACTCCTACGACCTTCACCAGGTCATCGGTCCACCTTGTGGGGGGCCTACCCACGCTACGCCTTCCGGTACGTGGCCGCCACTCAAGAGCCTTCCCGCCCCAACGGCCATAATAAATACGCGTATTTAATTTTATACTTATGTTTAGGTTTATATATTCATAAAACTAATAATTTAGGAATATTTTTATCTAAAATAAATTGTTCCATGTCAATTTTCATGACATGAACAAAGTTCTAGTAATTTTAATTAGTACCAATAACTTCACGCCCGGCCCCTTATTTAGAGCTTCTTAGAGCTTAGAGATCTTTAGTTCGGCGACCGTTTACTAGTCGTAATCCATTACAATACAAATACAGTAGAATTTCGATATTTTATGTTTAGTGCCTATGAATAATATGAATCTGACAGCTGCTTGGACCTCATGCCTACGTACCACTGCCTAGTGGCAGAAAAAATATTGAAAACTCTAATTCTTTATGAATAAAATGAAAATGAATTTATCTATTTTTTTAAATTTGCTGAGCCTCCGACGAAAGCCATCAGATCTTTTCTATTTTTTACTGTTTCCATTGCATAAAGCCAGCCGATCTAGTAAAATTGCATTTATTTACGTTATTTTTAAGCAAATAAACCCTGGAAACACTATTTCACTAACACATTATAAGACTTTCTGAAAAATATCTACAAAAGTAGTTTCTCTAGACTTTAGTCTTTTTATACACAAACATAAGAGTACCACTAGCAAATACGGAATATCTGTAGAAAGTTAAATCTTAACATTTACCAACTTATCTAATAAAATACTGGAAAATAGGTGCCTTTAGGCTTTATTAGCAATTTATAGAATATTATGCCTTAAGATAATCGTTATAGCTAAAAATGTACTTAAAATAAGTGTTCTATAGAGCAAATCATCTAAAAAAATCAAATATGTATACATTTTCCTCATAGAAACCATGTATAGAAAGCCCTTATCTAAAAATAAACTACGAATAAACTATCAATAGATAAATTCGTTTTAAGCCTTCAGGCCCATGTTACTTGGGCTCTTTGCCTATCTTCTCGGACGCTGTGGTTGATTATATCAATTTCTCCATAATTATGGACTTTTATTTAACCTTCTGGATTTAAGTAGTGTTTCTTCTTTTTTTACCATTTTGGGTCATTTAGTTTCCCAATTGGTCTTAACTAAATTACATTAGCGATACTGTAATAAACTGTGAATCTCGTGTCTACAATTTTTGTTAATTATTTCAAGACTAACATTGTTGAAATCGTCTCGGAAGTTCGCACTTATTAGGGCGTGAACTTTTGCATTAAGCATTATCTGAAGTTATTTCAATTTTGATGACTTTTCAGTGAATGCTTTTGGATATTGGATTGTTAAACATAAAACAGAAAAATCAATTTACAGTCCCATGGCTGTTAGAACTACATGGGACTGTTGTATAACAGTAGAGACTGATTTTACGATGGCTACTTTATTTCGTGAACAAGCTTTATTGCCCACAATGCTAGATTGATATTATCAAAGGCACCATATCAATACAGTTTACGTCCACGACTATAAAATATACATATAGTATACCTATTACCTACATTAGTCATCAAACCATAAATACCTACCTAATTACAGAGTATTTAGCAGGTGGTGTTATGTCGGTGACAGGTGCCATCTTCAGATAATCAAAATTCATTTTGCGACTTTGATGGATAATTGTATACACGGTGCTCACGAGCATTGCGAGAGATTTTAACCATGCATTCTAGACATCAAAATATACAAAAAATATTATGAGATCAAATACCACCAAATAATTTATATTTATTTTTTTTTACACTTTTTATCAGAACAACGTGTTATTTCGTCAAGTCTATCGTTATTGTTTGATTGTCAGGCAAATGGTGTAGTAATATTAGAACACATTGTGATAGCACTGTGATCAAAAAGAAGTTTTATGACGAGTTACGTCGAAAAACTTATTTCGAAAAAAGGTTATCTCTGAAACCAAACCGAATCCAGGAAAATTTATATAACATTAAAGACTCTAAATATGGTCAGGAATTCAGCATTCTAATCTTTCGGAATGCTCGCGAGCACCGTGTATATATATCTGATATTATATTTGTGTACTATATGTCACAGGCACAACGGAGAGGAAGAATACTATAGGTATGTCTATACAAGACCTACTTGTATCAACCATTTTACGAACGATTTAACAGTGCCGGATGGTTTAGAGCAACCCCATGCTAAATGAGGCAATTCCCATACAAAGTGTCACGTTTTCATTTAAACGCAAATCTTTAAAAGGGACAATCACACTAATTTCATTACTTTAAAACGTTTTCATCCAATACACTACAATGTTGAGCTAATAAAACGCTTCCAACTAGAAGTATTAGGTATTTTTCTTTACTGCGACCTACTTACGCCACCGGGAATACCGCCTCTTATCAGAATGAGGCTGATTCACTTCGTCGTATAATATCGTCTGGAAATTCATATAGACTTGTCGCCGAACAGGCAAGGCGTTTATCAATTATTGATTAATATAACATACTTATGCTAAGCTGTAGCCCTACTATAAGCTGCCGCTGTGTTATTAACGCGCTTTAGTCCATTATATTACGGAAAAAAAGTTCACATTCGGATACCAGCACCAAATTTTAGTATGTTGTTAAATATGTCATTCTGTATCCAAAACTGCCGGGAGACACTCTCTCAAAGGTCAAGGTCACCAGTAATGACGTCATCAAAATGCCTAGTGCCTGATTTCAAAAAGCGCTTATTTGTCCCTCAACCGCCCAACGTATACCATTGTGTGTGGTATCAATAGAAAGGTCATTAAATATTCTCTAACTTTGTCGTTTCGTGTTATAGCGTACATCTATAAATAAAAAAAATATCGTTGAAAGAATAAAAATATTTTTTTACTCTTTTCGTATAATGTACATTTCATCAGGAAACAAGCGGTATTAGCAAAAAATATTGTTCTACATAAATGTAGCCAAACTAATATTCTAAAATATACAGTTTAAATCATCGAAATCCGTTGAAAATAAACAAAGTTATGTCATTTTCTATATTCCGCGGCAAACGCCATACACACGACATCCGCCCGCCCGCCAGTTCGAAAATGTGAATTGCACCCAAACTATGCAATTGATTTATACTAATAAGATATAAACTAAAAGCCAATTAATTATACAAATACTAGCTGTTTTAAAAATACTGTTATTATTAAAATAAAATACATAATTTAAGAAAAAAACAAATTAAAAGACATAGGTACTTAGAGTAAGGTAGAAAAAGGTAACAAATGAATAATAATAACTTCTAACTATCAATAAAAGAATATTATGTATATATTTCAAGGTTTTAAAGTTAGTAAATTCTGGAGCAAGTTCCTTCACATACACAAAGAATATAGACAAATACTTTATCTTATTTTTTCCAGCTCCAATCGCAGGGATCAATTTTCTTGTGGATAAGGCAAGGCACTTCGTCCATATCTTCGTTTGTTTGTAGAACGGCCCGCTTCAGATTTTGAGTCAGTTTCAGTGCATCTTTAGTTGGTGAGATCATAAATTAAGGTGAGATGCTTTCGATAGCTTTGTATTTATATGAAAACATTCCGTCTGCCTATAATTAATTGTTATATCATTTGTAGTCTCTCCGGATATTCGTCATCCAAGTGGCGGACGGTCTTCCTCTTTCCCTCTCTCCAGTAGCCATGGACAGATAGTTTATCACGACATGACTATCCGGTCGGCGAAGGACGTGACCTTACCATCTTAGCTTATTTTTACAACCTTGAAACTCCTCTTTACATGCTTGGCCGTGAGCGTGAATCCTCCTGCCCATCGTAACAGACGAAGTATGCGATTAGAAGCAAACCCAGATATTTCAGCAATGGATGGATCGCTTAAAAAAATAATCAAACTTACCTACAGGCAAAGTTTTTTCACACAAGCTAACAATATGAAGCACGATACTGAGAACGGAAATCGTTTTCCAGGGCAAGCAGCTTACATCAGTTCGTAACAGCAGAATTGTTTCAACTAATAATTCATAGTTAGCTGTAGTAAGAATAACAAGCAAATTGCTAATTTTAATAATTAGTAGGTTAATGAATATTCCGTTAGAATTAAAACTGTAATCTGTACATATAAAGGTAAAGTCCTCACTTCTTCCTCCGTGACTATGCTCTCGTCTTCACGCGAACAAGCCTATGCCAGAATATTATTTTACACACAGTCGCCGCTGAAACAAATAACCACCATACGTGAGGGCGAGGGTTTTTTTAGAGGGACGGAAACATTGATGTTTAGAGTTGCTTGCCCTGGAAAGGACTTACATGCTCTCGATATACGATGATAAGATCGTTAGCTTGTTTGAAGTAGACGTGTGCGCCGATCTAAAAATGATCGGCGGCGGCGTTTGCTGAAAAGTCGGCGGCGGCGGCGTGATTTCGGCGTGAAATCGGCGTCAAGGTCACATGTATAAAAAACCGGAATTCGATAGTATTACTTGTCATAATTTAGATAAATACAATATAAATGTTCATCAAACACCACCATTGACCACCTTATCCAACATCTGATCAGTACATATCACTTTTCTTTTCCCACCATGTTCTAACATAATATTTTCAACAGTAACTGAGTTTGGACTAGCCCTATTCACATTAGGCTTCCCAAATCCCCTATCATAGCATGCCATAAGGATAAATAGGGTGCAGCCCACGTCCATTGGATTCCACCTATCTTTACCAGGTGATCCGTCCATCATATTGGGAGGTATCCTACGCTGCGTCGACCAGTAAGTATATGCTTGCCGCTAAGAAATCACTTTCCCCACTGGTAGTTTTGCGAGTAATGAGAATGTCCAGCCCACTGCCACTTTAGTTCAGCGATTTTTTTGAGCTACATTGGTGCTTCCAGATCTTCTACGGCTCTGGACTAGGGTTTGCAACATCCATCGATTTTCAGCATCCAGATAACGCGGATATCGAAAATCATTCATTGCATCGAATCTATTGCAAATACATGAATGCTTTTTTCTCAGACTTGTTTTATTTTCATTAAGTTATAGTGTTTGGCCTTATTTAGAGTTAACGCTGAAATAATAGTTGCTCAGTTTACATTTTAATTACATTTGAATAATGCAAAATAATATTATCATGTTTTACAACTACAAAATTCTCCATATAAACGTACATCTTTTAAACTTTCTTAATCACAAAAAGATCTATTATCTGCCCTACTATCTAAATAAGCCGAACCTGAGTGCCGAAGACCCGATGGCGAGGCGTCAAGCCCGCGAAGGCCGAAGGCCCGGAGTGTCACGATTTCCTCTCCGATACAATTACGCTTACCAGACTGTCTTAACGCCTGCGAAGGCCGCAGACCGAGCTCACGCAGAGGTGCGCAAACACGTCTTTGTATCTAAATAGATAGCGAAGGCCCAGTTTCGCGTACGGCTGAAGGCCTGGAGCGTCTCACAGGGGCGCGCCAGGTGACGAGGCTGAAGGCCGAGCTGCAAGAGCCTAGCGCTCCCATGCTACACAATGGTTAAGTGTGACACTCTGCGGCCCTCCGATTCGTTTGGATCCCTTGCGAAGGCCGAAAGCCGAACTCTACTTAGGGCTGCACAGAGGCGCACCAGCTCGGCTCACTCGTACTCTTTGGGTGGTTCTCCATGATTTCAGCCATAATAACTTTATAGTTGGCAAACCGAAGGTGAGTGATGGTAGTGGTGTTGATGACACAAGCCCATGCCATTCCAGTCGAAAATCTTGAAAAGAACTTCCAAAGCAACACAGTTGTACATAAACAGTTTTGGAGACAAGACATTTCCCTGTCTTAAAGTCTTAATCATCGCTGCAATGGTCTGGATTTCGAATACCGGTCTTGAAGACGAAGTAGGGGGTTGCTATCACGATCTCCTAATGCGATTCAGTTTAGGACCTAAACTGAATCGCGATGTGTCAGTTGCATAGAATAACTGTCAAAAATCGGCTAGCCGAACCTAAACTGAATTGCATTTAAGAGGTCATGGTCATGGTAACTCCCCTGAACACTACAATATAAGTACCGGTAGTCTACCTATTTGGCTTACTTGTTCTACTATTTGTTGGTTGGTTGTTCTTTGGACACATAGCCCGCAAACCTGGGGAAGACCTCCAAAAATGTGTCACAAAAAAGATTGGAAAGAAAAGGCCGAGAAGAAGGAGCCTCATGCGCTGAAGAGACCAGATCCGCACCTCACTCAACTTTCGGGTTGCTGGAGCGATCCACGCTACGGAAAATTGGAGTGGTTGGTGGAAGATCGTGAAAGAGAAATTGATGAGTTGATAAGTAACAACCCCCAGAATAGGGTTATCGACGCAAGGAGGAGTAATCTACTTAGTACCGCTGAAGATACTGTACTATAGCCCAGGTCTCGATCCATTCAAATGCTTCATAGACCACGAACACGAACGCTAACCTGAGGGGCAAGTTATACCTACCTCTCGGTCTTCTGTATATCCTGACGTTGCTTGTGTATGTGATTTACGGTGCTAAAGCTTTTCTAGAAACCGTAACCGGCTTGTTCAGGAGGCTGGAAGTTGTCGAGCCTAAAAACCTACGTGAGTGATGAGTTGATGACACTCTTGATGGGACGGCTCAGGTAAATACCAACTCGCCACTTTAGACTCAGTAGAACGCAGAGCCAGGAGAATTTGACAGGAAGCTGATGGCTGGGCTACACTCTTTAGCCCATCGGCGGAAAGTTGCCAGTCTGTCGGTGTTCTACAGATTGCACTTCAGGGAGTGTGCTCAAGAGCTTCATGACCTTATCCCGCCATCCCCATTTTACCATCAAAATTCTAGACGCACGGTCGGGTTCCATCCTTACTTGGTAGATATTCCATTTATTCGTACGAATAAAAAGTGGCACGCCAAGGAGTGGAATTCCCTGCCGGCGTCTTTATTTCCGAGATCATATAACCCGTCCACCTTCAAGTCAATGGTGAATAGGCACCTTCTTCTGGGCAAAATCACTCCATCGTAGGCCACGTCTCTGCCCTTGGCTAGTCTGTGGCCATGAGTAAGCCCGTTTCAAATAATAAAAAAAACACTCGAAAGCAACTAATAGGTTGACAGTAAATTCCCTACATAAGAGCACTATATAAATATATGAAGTAAATACGAAGCTTAGTGTGTAGTATTTAGCCCATAATAAATAACTCTCTTATTCAGTCAAGGCCACGCCGATTTCACGCCGACCATTAGTCGGCGGCGGCGGCGTGGCAAAAAAGGTCGGCGGCGGCGTGACGCCGGCGCGGCGCACACGTCTAGTTTGAAGAGACTTTGCCTCTAAGTTTGATTAAATTCTTATGCGATCCGTCCATTGCTGATATGTCTCTGATTGCTTCTCATCGCATGTAATGTTATGTTTTGGCCGGAATCGAGTGGGCTGTCGAGTATCTGGTGTGCTCATTCATCCCTTTCCCGTTGCTGGAGCTGTAGGTTAATGTCACGGCTGCGTTACCCCATCATTTCCTTCTAGTCTCCTTGTCTTTTTGCAGAACCGTAGAATATCCCTGAGCGACCCCATTCTTTCTCCTGCAACCTATCCCTGCCAAACACATAATGCCGCTGCGTATCTACATAACGCATTCTACCAGAACATGCGGACTAGTTTCGTCTCTCCCGTAATGTAAACAGGCTGCTTAATTACTTATTCCCATCACCTTAAGATGACTGTTGAGGGTGTTGTTTCTCGAAATAATTCCGATCAACATGCCCAAGTCAATTTTTTCCAACTTCGTAAGTATCGGGTTCTCCTCACGTCATGGTTTCCTCTTTCCACTCTCTCTCCGCTTCTATTTCTTTCAGTTTACTCAATACTCTATCACATACATCGTATGCTAAGATAGACAGGCGTAGACACGCTCAAGGACTGCGTTCGCCACTTATGTAATGTAAGGGTTAGTTTCAAGATTGTAAAAATAAGCTAAGATGGTAAGGTCACGTCCTTCGCCGACCGGACATCCATGTCGTGATAAAAGTTATCTGTCCATGGCTACTGGAAAGAGGGAAAGAGGAAGACCGTCCACCACTTGGATGACGAATGTCCAGAGAGACTACAATTGATATAACAATTAATTATAGCAAGACGGATTTTTTCATATAAAAATAAAGCTAACTAAATAGCGGTAAAAACTTTACGTTCACATAATACCTTGTAAACTGTGTGGAAGCAATAAACGATTGAGTATTGAGTATTGAAAGCATCTCACCAAATAAAGATGCACTGAAACTGACTCAACATCTAAAGCGGACCATGCTACATATAAACGAAGATATGGACGAAGTGCCCTGCCTTATCTACTAGAAAATTGATCCCTGCGATTGGAGCTGGAAAAAAGAAGAGAAAGTATTTGTCTATATTCCAGTTCCATTATGAAAAACGATTCCTGATGCAAGTGCAAGTTGCAAAAAACTTGTGCCTTGTCCACGTTGGCGTATGCGTAATAAACGTTTTAAATTGCACTCTTCTTCGTGTATGTGAAGGAACTTGCTCCAGAATGTAAGGTAATAATTTGCTGTTCAGAATAAAACCTTGAAATATATACATAATATTCTTTCATTGATAGTTATAAGTTATTAATATTCATTTGTTACCTTTTTTTGTCTTACTCTAAGAACCCATGTCTTTTTAAATTAGTTTTTTTCTTAAATTATGTATTTTATTTTAATAACAACAGTCTTTTTAAAACAACTACTATTTGTTTATTTAATTGGCTTATAGTTCATATCTTATCAGTATAAATCAATTGCATAGTTTGGGTGCAATTCACATTTTCGAACTGACGGGCGGGCGGATGTCGTGTGTAACACGTTTGCCGCGGAATATAGAAAATGACATAACTTTGTTCATTTTCAACGGATTTCGATGATTTAAACTGTATATTTTAGAATAATAGATTGGCTACATTTACGTAGAACAATATTTTTTTCTAATACCGCTTGTTTCCTGATGAAATGTACAGTGTACGAAAAGAGTAAAAAAATATTTTTATTCTTTCAACGATATTTTTTTTATTCCTAGATGTACGCTATAACACGAAAAGACAAAGTTAGAGCATATTTAATGACCTTTCAATTGATACCACACACGAGTGTGTACGTTGGGCAGTTGAGTAACAAATAAGCGCTTTTCGAAATTAGGCAGCAGCCATTTTGATGACGTCATTACTGGTGACCTTGACCTTTGAGAGAGTGTCTCCCGGCAGTTTTGGATACAGAATGACATATTTAACAACATACTAAAATTTGGTGCTGGTATCCGAATGTGAACTTTTCCCATACATAGGTTGCCGTAATATAATGGACTACTTTACTCTCGATCCGACTCGCTCGCACCAATAAGCGAGTACGAGCGGGATGAATAACGTGGCTCCAGAAGGTCGAGTGTAGGTGATAACTTATAAAAAACGTCTCGATCGCGTTTACGTTTTCATCGGCAATTTCATACAAATGACGATGAGAACGTAAACGCGATCGAGACGTTTTTTATAAGTTACTACCTACACTCCTCATGTTAAGCATACTGTACCTAGTCATTTGACGGTACCATTTTTATGGTCTGAATGTTTGGTCGTAAAACAACACGATTTAGTGTTAGGCGTTTTTTATTTGAGATAATACTTATAACTTTTTGTGATTGTTATACTAGCTTGTCACTGGGAAGGCACAAAAACTATCCACGTTAAGAAGGCAAAAATGCCACAAATCTATTCAACCTTATTTACGTGCAATTTGCATCATTGTTCAACGAAATGATTGTAGCAGAAGTAAATCTCGCTCTTACAACAGCCTTTTGTGTCGGGAGCTAAGAACCTACCTAGCAGCTAGGTTATTTATAGTCCGTCGAAGTTTCTAGACAATGTTCCGCTACGGAGAGCTCCCCTGGGGCTCGTTTTGTCTCCAGTTAAATTTAATCCATTCTAAATGAGATCAGCAAATTAAATAAATATTTAAATATTATAAACCTGAAAGGATCGCTGGGCCGGTACCTATTTTGAACTCTGTATAATACACAAATATACATACAAGATACATAATATAGGTAGTTATTTAACTATTTAGCTGGCCCCGGCTTTTCACGGGTACAAAACTGGTATTAAAACCTTCCTCTTGAAACGCTCTATCTATTGGAAAAAAATCATCTTTGCGTAGTCTTAAAGATGTAGCATACATAGAGACATAAGGTCAGAGAAATCGTCTTTGTTTTATACTATGCAGTGATCTGGAAGATCGAACTTTTCCAAATTATCTTCTGACTGTTGTTATACAGTCTCCAGGCTTCATTAATAATAATAATTCATAAACATTTTAACATCTGTACAGATTGTATTCATATATATCGTTGTATACAAAGACACAAGTTCATGACGATGGCAATATCGTGTTATATTCGTCCATGAAGCTTGAAGCCAAGGTTGAAACCCCAAAAATGCCGAAAGAAACTAGCCTCACTACTATAGATGAAGATAAACTATGATCCAAAATTGCAAGTAGTTATTACTAACACCAAAGTTTGTTTTGGTTGTACTATTTCTTATCGTCTTTTTGCCATTTATGTATGTGAGTTCTTAAAAGAACTGCAATGTTCTAAAACTAACGAAGATAACTTTGTTTGGCCTATATGTATGTTGACAGACATAGTCGGTAAGGAGGGTTTTCCATAAAAAACAAAGTAATGTGAAAGACTCAGATGACCTGAAATATTACGTGAGGGGACTTTTCTTTTGCGTCATCAGGGTGTTCGGTTACTTACAAGTATGTTTACCGAGCCTATGGATTATTTTCTGGACTGTTATTCTCGTCGTATTTCGAACGCGTTATGCCCGGCCCACCAATATTGAACAATTCATGATTTTTATAAAATTTAATCAGTGGTTTTACACACCAAATTGGCTAATGTAAGTATCAGTGGTCGACGCTGCATTAGTTTAGTAGTAGTATAAATACGTTACCTACCGAGAGCTTGGAATTACATTTTATATGTATAGTGCAGTGGTATTGTGTGTTTGTCAACAATGTATTGTGTGGTATTGTTTGTGTGTTTTCTCGACTCTTCTACTGTCATTATTTATTTGACTAATAGTAATTCTAATTGCAAAGAGATGTGGTCCACCTTAAGAGTGTTGCTTTTAGTAACACCACTACAAATGAAATTCCAATCTCTTGGTAATTTACCTATACCTATTCAACAATATGTGCCCAATGCCCAACGCCCAGGGCACATTATGTCAAAGATTAAATTTGAACAATTACTTACTCTGTGGATCTTGTATGATATTATTGATCTTGTAGTTTAATGTGTACTAATATAATGTACAATTAGTTAATAAGTGGTAAGTACTCAATAAATTATTCAAGTTCGTTACGAAGAAAATAATACCCATTAATATCTGATTACTTAGAAAATGTTGCGAATCTCTTAGACAGTTTTATATTGGTACGATAAATTGCGATGCGCTCGGTAACCTACATTTATATTGTAGCCCTGTCCGAAGTGTCCGACATCACCGTGTTATATTATACCGAATGGAAAAGCTTTCACTCGTCCTTAACGACATTGACACAAGGTTCAACGTCGCCAGTGAGTTTTGTTAGTCTGTCTGTAGGTACTATACCTGTGGGTGTGTACTGTGTATCAGCCATGTACGCCGAAATGACGTCATGGTCACTTAGTAAACATTTGTTTAATTATAGATATTACTGTGCATCGGTAACATAGTAACTATTTACAATTCGGGTTGAACGTTTCAACAAGAATCTACAAAAATTTGATAGCGGATGTTTATGACCTTGATACAGATTCATTATTTCGTAACATTTGATGTCATAGGTTACGACAATAATGATTTATGAGCTGTTAAAATTTCCGGCAATATTTTACTGAACATAGATAGACCCAAAATACGTTGAATTTTTCAATTTCATACCTACCTAGGTTAGCCTAGACCTCAAAGCGATTAGTGGCCGATTTAACTTATTGTATTATTTTAATAGGATAAAATGTAAGTGGCCTTGTAGCAAATATATTGATTGATCAGGTTTGCAAAAACAAAAACAACTTTTCAAGATGGCTGAACAAATAACAAAGCTAGTTTTTTAACGTAGCCGAACGCAGCATTTAGATTTGGTTATAGAATTATCTAAATTAAGGTAATAATTTCATCATCATCATCATCAGCCTATGATAGTCCACAGCTGGACGTAGGCTTCTCCTATTAACTATGCGTATAGACGCATTAGGAGGTAAATGCCCATAATCGCCACGCTGGGCAAGCGGATTGGCGATCGCAGTAATAATTTAATTTTATACAAAAATATGTATTAATTACATTTAACGTTGTTGACAAGCGATCGTAGGTACTAAACATCTTTCCGTATATGTAGAGACAACTATAATTTCCGTATTTATAGTAAAAGGCGAAGGTGTGTAGCTACCCGTGCCACTTTCTCCAAGTCACACGCTAATCAAGTATAACTTGCAACAGTGCAAGTAGATACTTATACATATTTCATCGCAAATCGATGCGTAAATCAGCTTTGCAATAGGTCCCTACCCCAGGAGTCTGCAAACTTTTACAGTAAAGCCAGGCGGTGGGAATAATTAGTTCCAGAGATCTCAAAGAGCAATTCCAGTTGAATTACGTGTTTTAGTATAGGTATAACACATAAATGTTAGCTGTTCTTGCCTTTTATATGCCTGGGGAAAATGATATTCATAGTTTTATCTGACGAATATCTTTATCTTATGTAACTAGAAGAGCCACAACCTTAAAGCTTAAATTACCCGCGGTTTGCCTTCCCTTTGCTTCTAGCTCAAAAACCTGTCAATAATAAAAAAAAATTCGTATTAAATCATCATCATCATCATCATAATCAGCCTATCGCAGTCCACTGCTGGACATAGGCCTCCCCAATTTCACGCCACCGTTCTCGCTCTTCGGCTGCTCGCACCCAGCTCCTGCCAGCCATCCTACGCAAATCGTCGCTCCACCTTGCCTGAGGGCGTCCTACTCTCCGCTTGCCGAGACGCGGTCTCCACTCAAGAACTCGTTTACCCCAACGGTTGTCGGTTCTACGGCTAATATGGCCAGCCCACTGCCACTTCAGCTTGCCAATACGGTGGGCTATGTCGATCACTTTGGTTCTCTGTCGGATAACCGTATCGTATTAAATAAACAAGGTCGTACCAAAATAATACAGTAAATATCGACTGTACAAGATGTCCGATGCCATAAAATGCTATAGGTATGTATTCCACTATTACTATTATAACTTCCACTATTACGCGTTGTTAACGCGGACATATGTCCTATCCGGCTCGCTCGCACCAATCAATCGCGAGTATGAGCGGGATGGCTAATAAAAAAAAGCCCGCGTTAATATCGCGGCGGCAGACGATGGTAAGCACAGTGGTCAGATAAAGAAGGATGGTTTCTAATCTACGTTATTTACTTACCATTATCAATTGATAAAAAATTGCAGATATATTTTCCCTGCGTTTTCTTTTTGTGGCAGTAAGAACAGAACATTTGTCATCACGACAACTCTTGCCGTGGGTGTCGTAAGAGTCGACTAAGGGATTGAAGCGTCACTGACCACTTGCCCAGCGTTGCGATTATGGGTATGGGCATTTACAGATTATCCTAAAGCGTCGATACGTAGACCATAGCTAATAGGGGATGTCTACGTCCAGCAGTTAAGTGGACTGAGATAGGCTGTCGATGATGTGACTTATTTATTTACTACTCGTACTGGGGCATGAAATGAACTGAAATATAATTATTCCATTACTTATGTTCACATTTTGTTTGATTTTCTTTCCACAGATCCAAAGTCATTAGGTTAATGGTTAACCTAATTGAATTATCATAATCTTGCTTCTATTATAATGGGTAACGACCTACTGACAAAACAATGACGTCATTCTCAACTATTTAGCATTTTATATATTACTGTCGTGTCTTAAGACTCGTAAGGCTGCGGCTCTATTGAGGTGGAGAGGAGCGGAGATTTTCAAAATTGGCCAACGAGACCGCATCACAGTGTTTCGAATTTTGAATTTGAAGAATGTAATTGGTCAATTTTGCACATCTCCGCTCCTCTCCGCCTAAATGGAGCCGCAGCCTAAGAACCTATGTCGACTATAATTTTTCTAGAAAACAAGGTTGATGTGTTATAAATATTAGATGTCATATATTATTATTGTCAGCCTCTGTAGCCTAGTTGGTAGTGACCCTGCCTACGAAGCTGGAGGTTCCGGGTTCGAATCCCGGCGAGGGCATTCTTTGTGTATTTATTTATCACAAATGTTTGTTCCTTGGTCATGGCTGTGTATATATCTAAGTATCTATATGTATCTATCTATTATATACAGGGTGTTTTTTTTCGACCGTTCAAATTCTACGTAGTGAATGTGTAGGTCATACTGACCAACTTTTACTATGGGGACAAAGTCGAAATCGCGAAAAAAAAATCAGCTGTTTCATACATTTCGGCCGGCGTAATGCCGCCAATTTGAACGGTCGAAAAAAAAACACCCTGTATATCGTCGCCTGGTACCCACAACACAAGCCTTAATTGAGCTTAACGTGGGCCTAGGTTGATTTGTGTAAGATGTCCCAAGATATTTATATTTATTTATTTATTTATATATTAAAGAAAAATGCCTACTTCCCCAACGGCCGAGGTGGGATTCGAACCCATGTATGTCAGATTTCGCGGCTGATGCCTGAACCAGTCGGCCACCCAGTCAATCTCAGATCCTTGTTAGGATCTGAGATCTCTATTTCCATAGTGTAACTACTTAACCGTTTATTCTTCGAGTAGAATGTTGGCATTTATACATAGTACATATTAGCGATGTAACGAATATTCGCATTCGCGAATATTCGCATGTTTTAAAATATTCGCATTCGTATTCGCATTCGCAAAAAATTGACGCGAATGTTGCGAATATTTTTATCTAATTATTTCATTCACTTAAGGCAGGAATTCACTACATTCTAAGTTGACCTTAATACCTAGATGTTTAGGTACAAAAACATGCACTCTAAAAAGGATATATTTTAACTGAATGATGAATAAAATGTTATATTTCAGTAAATAAAACACAAATGATACGTATAATTAAACAAAACAGTCGGGGCGATTGCGATGACGGTGACACCTAGTAGCTTTGGAGTCAAACTGATCGCTTAGTTTTGAATTTACTTCTGAATACTAAGAAGTAATAATCGGAGACTTTACACTCGAAGTTGTAGACGAATATATATACCTAAAGCAAACTATTCAGTTAGGTAGGTCCAACTTCGAGAAAGAGATCGGATTAAAAATGAGACCATCATCCGCAGCAGAACCAAAGTAACCGAAATAGCTCTCCGAATCGCTAAACTGAAGTGGCAGTGGGCGGGGCACATTGCGCGTAGAATCGATGGCCGTTGGGACGGGAAGGTTCTTGAGTGGCGGCCACGTACCGGAAGGCGTAGCGTGGGTAGGCCCCCACAAGGTGGACCGATGACCTGGTGAAGGTCGCAGGAGTTCGCTGGATGCGGGTGGCGCAGGACCGGCCATTGTGGCAATCTTTGGGGGAGGCCTATGTTCAGCAGTGGACGTCTTTCGGCTGATATGATGATGACGATGATGATGACTAAGAAGTATTCAGTATAATAGGTATTCCTGGTAGAATTTCCCTAAATGTCAATGCTAAATACTTGTTTAACCAGAGATATTGACGCAAAAGGACCTATTCTTTGCGTTTCATTGCGCCTGTGCAATATTTTTGGATTTTGAATGAATGTTTATTATTATTTTCAACTTTATTGCACAATATTGCACATACAAAAGAGTATAAATGGCGGGCTTAATGCCTTTGGGCATTTCTGCCAGCATTATCTAATGTTTGTGTAGGTATATATGTATAGGTATTGTATAATAGGTACCCAATATTCGCATTCGCATTCGTATTCGCGAATATTAATCGCAAATATTCGCATTCGCATTCGCATTCGCGAATATTCCCAAAGCGATATTCGTTACATCACTAGTACATATAGCTTTAACCTTAATAGTGAAAGTTCGTTCGTAGTTCACCTAGGTGACGATTGCTTATTGTTTGTTGTATGGCCTATGCTTTTAAACCTTAAAGACTAACGTCTCTTAACTTAGAAAGCCGATAAGTATACTCAGTTTATCCCTTGCCATATTATGGAGATATTGACTTTCGAAGACGTTTATGAATAAGGGGGCAGAATTGCTAATGCTAATTATCTTTACTACTTAGAAAACTGCTTAAGTAGGATTGTAGGATTGTTGTATTACGTAAGTAATATAGCTATGTAGACGTCTTGTATCTGTACCTAACCTACTTATTCTATCCTTTATGTTCAGAATAAGTTACGAGGTACTTTATCGTCAGTATATGTTACGACTTTTATAGCGGTCAGTAGAGTGTCTTAAACACACAGTGTGCGTTCCCCCGAGTTGGCAAGTAACGTTTACTTGATATTTAAAGTAGTCCATCACGCTCACTCTAATCTATCAGTGAGAGCATGATAGGTAGATTGCTTTACATGTACAGGGTGTAAGTCTAATACGGGCGACGCTTTTAACGGGTGTTAGGTTACGATTGGTACACTATGGACTTACACACTGTATACCGAGTAATCGCTTACGTAAAACTTAGGTACTTGCCAACTCATGGTACGGCTTCTGAACTGGTATCGTTGTTTATGAGCGTTCCTTGAGAACCATTATCCCTACTAAAATTATTAATGAGAAGGTAACTTTGAGAGGCTGGAACAATTTTCATGCAATTAAGTGTGAAAATTTATAGGAAAACAGGAGAGTTCGTATGCCTGCAATGAAAAGTATATAATCTGTACTGAATACTGCGCAGACGCAGATAATTCATTAATATACGCGATATAATCCGTTTAAATAGTTTTATATCATGATGACATTGGCAATCTAGTATATGATTTCATCGACATGAAGTGGCCAGTTACACAGTGGTAAAGGAGGTACAGAAACTGTTCGATGAGTTTTCATTTAATAATCACATTAACAGGGCGTTGTTACGTGTAAAAATTCTTGTCTAGTTTTCCGAAAATACATTATGAAACCTACAATTTTCCATACTTAAATACACTTAAGGAGCGAGCGTATCAGCTGTAAAAATATGTGCAATTGATTAGATTGGACCTTATATATTATAGAATTTAAACGTATTTAAATTAAGTAACTGCCATACATGGCAAAATCCATTTGGTAAACGAAATTCTTATAGAATATCCCTATACTATCTTTTGACACATTTAATAAAATTTTAATTTTGTTCACCAGATATACCAGCATCTGCGCTGGTACACGAATCCCTCGGAGCAGCGATGGATCGTGCGCATCCTCTTCATCGTGCCTATCTACGGCTGCTACAGCTGGATCTCTCTGTTGTTCTTCAACGGAGACTCCTACTACGTGTACTTCTTCACAGTCAGGGATTGCTATGAAGGTACGTTTGACGGCTGAGATGCTACACCCACCTCTCGAATGCCTCCACTGCACATCTGCGGATGGATCCGCGGACGTCGGCATATGCATCCGCAGACGAATCTTCACCAACCGTCCACACGTCTACTAATCGTTCAGTTCAATCTCGTCAGACGCTACTCGCAAGAGAGATGGAGTTTGAAACTGTAGCAGCCTCAGCTATTTATTTGTACAGTAATTTTAAACAATGGAACTAATCGGTGGAACTTGATAGTTGATGGAAGTTGCTAGTAGTTACAAGCACTAGATTTAAGACATTTACTAATTTAATAGTATATGTGAAAATCGTATTTCCCGCTAATAACGAATGCGCTCTGACCAATGCTAATTACAAAATAACCTGGAATTAGTTAAACATTTCCTGTTATTCAAAAATCAACTTGTCTTAAGTAATTTAAGTGCAATATTAAAAATGTGAAACATTGTTGACAATACCAAAATCGCCATCTACCAAACCAGGAACTTGCAGGTATGCATTCGCATTGATAGACGGCGGCCGATTGACAGCGACAGCGCGTTGAACGTGTGGTCGCGATGCTGGACGCTCTCCCTTGAGCCCTTTGATCCGGGCCACAAAAACCGACAACAATCGGATCTGTAGCGGACGCATCCGCGGATGTCAAATACCTACCACAGATGACCAGATCACCCCCTCTACCCGTCCGCGGATGCATCCGGATATGACGTCCTCGGACCCATCCGCAGACGTGTAGTGGAGGCAGAACACGAACCCTTCAGAGTAGCGATGTATTGTGCCTTTTTTTCTTTATTGTACCTATATAAAGCTACAACCTACAAGCTGGATCTCGCTGTTGTTCTTCAACAGAGACTCCTACTACGTGTACTTCTTCACAGTCAGGGACTGCTATTAAACTACGTCTCACGGTTGCCGGTTGGAATGTACACTGACTCTTCGGACACGAACTCCAGCCAGAGCAGCGAGGGATTATGCCCTTCCGCTCTCGCATACCTATCTACTGCTACAGTCGAATCTCGCTGTTATTCTTCAACAGAGACTTATCAACGGACGGTCAAAAGACCTACGTCGTGTATTTCAACACGTTTGACTCAAGTGTTACTCAGTTTTTTTTTCATGTACCTAACCGATGATCTCGTCCCTACTGAAAAATACGTATTTTATATACTTATATTTCTACTGCTATAGAATACTAAAAACTCAGTAACTTTGTGTGGTCTTTGATTTTTTACATTCTGGGTTTAAAACAGTGTACTCTATTCATAATGATATCCACGATATTGTGTTGTGCCTCCTGCAGACCTTGAAGTGCGATAATAATGTATATTTGCTGGAAACCGAACAATGACCCGCTTAATTGTGAATGTCGCAATTTATTCACACACGACAGGGCACTGTTATTTCGTAATCCTATTCCAGCGTATAATTATACACTCCATAGAAATTAGTTTTGTCCATGGTTTTATGAGCCAAGTAAAAAATTTCAGATCTAGATGTTATAATAAGTATTTTATATATTTGGGTTCATTTATATTGTTCGATAGTCACGTTTGCAAGTCGCACGATATGACACTATTCGAGTTGTAATCTAATCCTAGATATTGAACCTTGTGTTTAACTAAAATATTTGATTACAACGGAGATCACTGTTAAATCCAGATTTTATCTATTTTGACGATGTAATCTCCTGTAGTCAAAGAATACAAGACTAAGGAACATACTGGTATTAAGTATAACAATTAGCTTTTAGATTTGTAGAAGAATAATTATGCTATGCCATAAAGTGAGTATTTAAAAGACTCGATTAATTTACTATTTTTTATGTAAAAAATACACTTGTTTTGAAGTTTCAGTTTCGTTCTAAAAAGTAATTTTAAACGGGTATCGATGTACTCAGCAATTATACCAATGGCAATAACACGTACCTATGTTCCGTAGAATTCTATATTAGTTGAGGTCATTTACATGAGAAGCAAGCGGTTCAATCATTAATACCTGTCTCTACGGAAACTATTTTTAGATTTAATAAGACTATGATGTGCTCAGAGTAATAACCCCAAGTTTAGTATTTTGCACCCTACTAGGGTAGAATAAGAATTAGGAGACAACGTATGATTATAAATGATCTGCAGTTAACTGATTTGGCTTAAAAATCAACATAGTTAAACTCACATTGTATTTACCTGCAACGATGTCAGGGTTTGTATTATAAACAGACGGTCAAGGTAATGCAACGAAGCCAAGCTTTTCGCTCTACACCTCCAAATATTAATCCAACTTATTGTTCCAGCGTTCGTGATCTACAGCTTCCTGTCCCTATGCTACGAGTATTTAGGAGGCGAAGGGAACATCATGTCGGAACTCCGAGGCAGGCCCGTCCGTGCCTCGTGCGTCAATGGCACATGCTGCCTCGCTGGTGCTACCTACACCATCGGCTTCCTTCGGTTCTGCAAGCAGGCCACACTGCAGTTCTGCCTTGTTAAGCCTGTCTGCGCTTTCATTATTATTTTCCTACAGGTGAGTTCTAGTTAAAAAAGTTTCATTACACCTCTTCGGTAAGTTTGTCAATGCACGCAGATGCGCGACGTAGCTACTCCATAAATGGATTTTGATTGAACATTACGTCACAGTAGTTATTATTGTAATAAAATAGTACATTACGACACAAGTGCGTAAAACAGGAAATCCGAAACGAGTGGCGATGTTTTAAATCGACAAGAGTTACGAATTTCCTTTTTGCACGTGTCTCGTACGACGTTTTTTAGTACAGATGGCCCTCCGAAGTTTTGGACCTGACGTAAAATGAGCCACTTATCGCACTAGAGCCTAAAGAACTGCTTTCTATCAGGCGGGCCGTATGCTTGTTTGCCACCGACGTGGTATAAAAAAAAAAGAAGGCACCATCTGCACTAAAATATATATAATCGAAGTAACAGGGCCGCATAACTCACATGGTGCTTTGTCACTCACGTGCTTAGGTTTCAGTAATCCCTATTTTTTAGCAAATTGCTAAAATAGGGATTATGAACAAGTGTGGAGGTTAACCCAAGCCAAAAGCTAAGGCTTAAAATTAAGGTTTAAATAATAATGATTTAAACCGCGCCTTTGGCTTGGGATTTACTTTCACGCGTGTTCACAATTTCTTATTTGCCGCCTTAATACACAATCTACTATTTCAATTTGTGTGTTAATGGTAGATGATATTTTCCTGTCACCGTATTTAACTTTGGTTTCTTCCGCTTCTACGGAAATGATTGAGACTCAATCAGTTGACGGTATGTCTCAACCATTGAGTCATACAGTCAAGTGCAGAAATATGTATCGAAAAAATCCACTTATAAATATGGTACGACGTTCTTATTACACAGAATTAAAGGGCAATGGAGCATTTTTATATACACCTTATTTTATCTTTGACTGTACTAGCGTCCAACTAGCTTGTGAGGAATGACATGTTCTAATAATGACTATACGTCCTCTCCCTTTGAGATTACTGAGCCTAAGATCGACTTCTCATTTATCTGTCGCCAGCGATCAGTCACAATAACAAGGAAAACCTTGCAGCGGCAAGGGTGTTGGCACATACCTGAACTCGAATTTATTGTCAATGTGTTGTTGTAACAATTTTTAAGATTTTTTTAACAGTACAGCATTAAATGACATTCGCATAGCGTAAGTCACTCAGATACTTTATCGTAGGTATATTTAGTTTTTTTAAACCACAAGGTATCATAAATCAGTATTATGTGCACTAAATGCATTGTTTGGCTACAATAAGTCTAGGACTTTGTAACTGAAGTGCTTTTCTAACTTTCGCTTCTTGGTTGACACAAAACTGCTAATGTGTTATATTTGTTCCGCTTTCCACGTCACAATAATTCCACGAATTGTACGCGTGAACATTATAAGTATTATAACCAAGGCTTTCCTAGTATGTCTCAACAGGGAAGACAATTATATCCAAATGCTGCTACATAGAGCAGGAATGTCGATGTCGAGCCGACGAATGTAAATTATTGTTTTGTTATCATTTTCCGCATCAATATTATGATAACAGCTATAATTTAATATAAGTGAATTAAAAAATCTACCAAATGCGACTCGGAACTCACGAACAAATGGTTCAGTACGGAACCTTCATAAGATATAGCCTG
>JALPQI010016157.1:0-23329 GCA_025490895.1 Thaumatotibia leucotreta | reverse complement strand
GTTGTAAAAGTTACCCAAGTAATAAAATATTTCTTGCAACCGCTAAAATATATTACATTTTCATTTGTTGCCAATAAATTTCTACTATTATTTAGTAAATATCAATACAACAAAGTAAAAATAAATTAAGTTAACTTAAAGTTATGTAGTGACACCGCCATCTATAATAATTTCCACAAATACTCACACAGACCAAGTTTGATACAAAACAGCTAGATGGCGCTAAAACCCTAACAAAAGCGCCATCTTGCGGGGAGTAGCGAAATTTATTAACATCATTGCTACTTTGGAAGCGAACGGCATCCGTTGACAATGTAGCAATATGTTGCTGGACATATTTGCTAGATGGCGCAAAATTAAATATTTTTTTATGTTTTATTATAACATGGGGGAAATGGAAAATATTGTTAATTTAATAGTAACTAAAAAGAAACAATTGATAATGCTGCTGGGATCCCTTTATTCATGACAACAATAATTGCGTTAGTCCATATTACTAGCCTGGGTCGTCAATAAATATCTACTTGAAATGCATCTTAGCGTTTCATAATCTAACTTATCTTATATCACTTACTTTGTCTAACTAGTTCATACTTTCTAAGTTAATTTATACTAAGATTACAATAATCATGTCTATATGCACTTAAGTTATTTAAGATTAGTAGGGGTCGGAACTATAGGTGCAAAACTTCAACAAAACTTGTCAAGTGGATATGAAAGAGCACACACATCCCTAAAACATACGTATCTACACACCCAAACATTATAAGTTCAAGATTCCGAGATAGGGATAAAATTGGATATAGATTTTTCAATAATATTCGTATTTTGCTTGGCTGAAGTGTTCCCATGTGTCAACTTTGAAGTTTTGTTAAAGTTTTGCACCCATAGTTCCGACCCTTAAAGATTAGACATGTAGGGCGTTATACTTAAAGTAAAAAATATTACTTATTTAGGTACTTTCCTATGACTGATAATGACTGACTGGATAATAAACACTGAGTTGATAATAAACACGCTTTTAATTTATGATTTTTTTGGTAGGATTAAACTTTTTGCTGCGGTTGATATAATTAAAACAAGGAAATAAAATCATATTTTCTAATCTTCATAAACGGAGTACCCTAGCTTCATCCATCTAAACCAGATCTACCCTTCCCCTCTAACGGAGTACCACTGCCTGTTGCAGAGGTACCTCCGATTATTCTCCAATCTGGTACCTCAGGTGCCGACACCCCATTATTTCTATAACTTTCATAACTTCTATGCCATAATCCTTTATCGCCCATCAAAGAAGTACCTCCCATTATTCTCCACTCCGGCACATCCTCATTCATAATCTGATCTTTACCAAAACCTGCATGCCATACACCTATTCTTTGAGGCAAGGTTGCTATTGATCCTTTTCCTTGGTTTAGTGTCTGTATCTCTAACAAAGCTTGCTTTAGTAACAGGGCTTCTCTAGATTCGTTTTTGTTGGCCTTGAGGTTTTCTAGGGTTGAGTTTTTCGAATCCTGTCTAAATGACACAAATTCTTCAATAGGCAATATTTTTAGGGAAGCTCCGTGACTTTTGGATTTCATTTTATCCTCAAAATTTACGACTCCCATATTTTCTTTCTGGTGGAGATGTCGAGGTACAGGACCTAGTGAAAGGGGCACGATTCCTAAAATCGTTGCGGGTTCGATCATAGTAAGTAACAGACCTTCTAGATAAGGCGTTTTAAACTTGTCTGCGCTATGTCTTATAAAGCGATCGTAAGAAAACGATTTCCCAACCAAAATAGATCGAAGCTTCAGATTATTCAAGGTAGATCTATTCCCGTGGCCATCTATAAGAGTTCCGTCTTCTGTCACAACCCAACCGTTTTGCAAAAGAATGTTCCGTATTGCCCTATTCAATGCTGTAATATCTTCGGTGCTGGTAGGAATTCTGTTTCCATTAAGCGTTGTAATTCTGAGTTGTTCTTTAAGCCAATAGTCAAAGGCTGGATCCTTGTCTCTATTATTTCTATGAAGGTGGTGAGACATATGTTTGTATCTATCTATTTGAGACTTGTCCCACTCAGGCCTGGTTTCCCAAAAACTTGTAACGGTCTTTATAGTCCAGCCTATAATTCGTCCATATTTGTCTTTACGAGGTACTTTTATTTTACGCATTTTTGGCAATCGTTTATCTTGTTCCTCCAGAATCTCCATTTTTTGATTTCGGGGACGTTTACTATCATCTATGGAATTCCGTTCCATCTCAAATGATGATGTTGCATATTTTGGATTATTATGTTCTACCTGACCTTGAGATTCTAAAGAGCCAACAGACATTGATTCTGGAGATTCTTGCAAGCTTTCAGGAATGACTATTGATGAATCTTCTGTAATTGGATATTGTTTTTTGTCTCCAGGAAGATCAATATTACCCATAATGATTTCTGACTTTTGGTTATTTTGGTTTTTAATATCTGGATATACATTTTTAGGTTTAACAAGGATTTTAGAAGCTTCATCGACTGGTACAGACCAATTTGGAATTTCTACATTTCTGTAGAAGTTATCTTTTATTATGTCGTTAGAAGATTCATCTACTGGTATTTGCCAATTTGGGATTTCTATGTTATTGTTGGAATATTCTTTGATTATGTCATTGTAAGGTTTATCAACTGTAATATGCCAGTCTGGGCTTTCTATGTTACCGTAGGGACGTTTTTTAATTATATTCTTATTAGTCTTATCAATTGGTATTTGCCAATTTGGAATTTCTAAGTTCTCGTTAGAATGCTCTTTCCAAATGTTCTTATAAGAGTCATCAATTGGTATTTGCCAATTCGGGATTTCGATGTTATTGTTGGAATACTCTTTAATGATGTTATTATAAGGTTTAACACCTGGTATATCCCAATTTGGAATTTCGACATTACTGTAGGGATATTCCTTAATTATATTTTGATAAGACTCCTCAATTGGCGTTTGCCAATTTGGTATTTGTATGTTATTGTTGGTATATTCTTTGATTATGTTATTATAAGGTTTATCACCTGGTATATGCCAATTTGGTATTTTTACATTACCGTAGGGTTGCTTTTTAATAATATTCCTATCAACCTCATCGATTGGTATTTGCCAATTTGGAGTTTCTATTTCTATGTTGTTGTTGGAATGTTCATTCATTATGTTATTATAAGGTTCAACTGCATCAACGGTATGCCAATTTGGGATTTCCACATTATTGTAGGGATGTTCTTTAATTATATTCTCATAAGTTTCATCAACGGGTACTTGCCAATTTGGGATTTCTACGTTTCTATTGGTATGTTCTTCAATATCGTTAACATGTTTAGGTTTCTTATCATCGATAACAATAACCACTTCCTCTTTATCTCTCTTATGATGTGGGACAATATCACCATATCTGGCTTGTCGTGTATCTTTGCTCGGGCTGTTATAAAATATTTCTTTTATGGTCGAATCTTTGTCAATATTAGGCATGTGACCATGTTTTTTAGGGAAGTCGGGTATCTTTTTTTGAATTTTTTTTCCAGGAACGAAACTGAGAATTTCCCCTGTTTTTTTATTCTTGTACAAAAAAACAACCAGCCTCTCGACACCGGAATGGTCTGTGTCTAAGCTATCGATGATTGTCGACGATCCTGTAGCGCACAAGCAATAATCATCTCTTCGTTCTTGCGGTAGAACTGATTGCGGTACCCTGAAATAATTTTAATATTTCAATATAAAGTTGCCTTTAGGTACAAAAATGTCGTAGTAGAATAAAGTAAAATGACTTTTTATGATTTGAGAAGGCGTCCCTATACTATGAAAACTACGTACGTAATATACGGACATTTGTACCTATACATATATTTATGTTACGTAATGCGTTGTACCAACCATAGTGTGGATGCTTTCGTCACCAAGAAGAATAACGCTAGAAGCTGAAATCAATTATTTTCCATTAATATTAACTATCGTTAATGTTTATTCTCTTACTTTGTCAATGTAAAGAAATAAGTACCTGTAAAGACTAAGAGATCTACTATTAGAGTAAGCATGTTACATACTAAAATATTATCGAATGCGTACGCGTCGGGCTTTGGCCGAGGGTGCTCCGGACGAGGGCCCTTTTAATGGGTCGAAACATGTCAAGCAATCATCGACTTAATACGTGAGTAACCTGGTTCGATAATATTTTAATATGTTTGAGTCTCACGTTAGTTATAATTCTAAAATCGGTGTTTTTGGGAATAATACCCAATTATCCATTTAATCTATCAGTAAAAGTCAAGCCTCACCGAATACGTATGCACCACGCATTTGGTCAGGGCCGGATTTAGGGGGGGCAACCGGGACTACAGAGATTTCGAAAAAAAAAATCAAATTCCAACTAGTAAACACTAGTAAATGTTTTTTTTTAGTATTGAAAGTGATCTACTCCGGGAACTGGATTTCAGCGAAATCGTCAACGATTTTTCGGCAAAAAATGCTCGGAAGATTCCGTTCGTTAACGCTAAAATTTAATTTCGGATAATTCTCATTACCAGTTATATTTATATGTTCGTTAAATAATAAAATAATCTATATTTGTTTCCACAAAAAAATATTTATTGAAAATTTTGACTGAAAAAAAATGACTACTTTATTTGGAAAAAATATTGGGGGCCAGAGGGCCTCCAATCCTTTGTTGTCCCGAAGCGTCTCAACCTCTAAATCCGGCCCTCCATTTTTGGTGTGGCCCGGCATAGAGGTGTGCGCCGGCATAGAAATCGCCGGCGGCGGCGCGCCGCAAAATATTGCCGGCGTGGCGGCGCCACGCCGGCGTCAAGGTCAAATGATTACCCTGTACGTTCATACATATAAGGATGAGAATTGAGAAGGTATTAAAAACCTAGATATTGTTTAGGACAAGTTTATTATTAAAAAAATAAACACGAAACAAAGATTGCATTTTATGCGGCAATTGTCATAATGATCGTGTACGAAAATTATTTTACTAACTCGCACAGCGGCCCTACCGCGAAAAACGCGGTAGTAGGCCTGGATCGAGTCGTCTACAGATTCCTAATATTACAGATAAGAAATAATACTTCAGATATTGTCAATAGTATGCATTCCTGATTGTACATATTCCCAATTCCCAATAATACGAATTTTAAATGCTACAAATACTCAACACTACAGATTCCCAATACTATAGGTTCCCAATACTACGAATTCCCAATAGGTACTGCAGATTTCAAATACTACAGATACCCAGCTTTACAACCTCTTTATAGTACCATCATCGCCCACACTGCTAGTCATACATCGGTGTATAAACACACGAAAAAATATATTTTTTATATAACATCTATTTTTGTATAATTATTTTGCTTTGTTTGACGTTATTATTACAAGCCTACAAAAATTGCAAGCCAAATTTTAAATGCGTTTAATATACTCATAAATAAATATTTCGTATTCTGTCCAAAAAGAGGAAACATACCGACATGAGAAATACCTTTCTTAAAATGCTTATGAAAAAAAATTGTTACAAATTGGTCTATTTTTGGAGGAGGAAACAGGGAACACAAAACCATGTTTTCGCCAATTTTACGTAGGTATTATGAGGCGAAGCTGCAGTTGTCTATTTCTAAGCCGTGCAAAGCGACAGCAAATTTTTTCAAATGCGTTTTTTTTTTAAAAGCTTCCACCTTTTTCCTCTAAAAATATCTTATTCAAGAAGCACAAAAATCATCAATTGCAAACACTGAAATTAATACAATCAGTTAATAGACAGTCATTAAACTTCCTATGGTGGCCTAACGTAAATAATGAAAAAACATCCATCATCATCATCAGCCTATCGCAGTCCACTGCTGCTGGACATAGGCCTCCCCAATTTCACGCCACCGTTTTCGATCTTTGGCTGCTCGCATCCAGCTCCTGCCAGCCATCCTGCGCAAATCGTCGCTCCACCTTGCCTGAGGGCGTCCTACACTACGCTTGCCGAGACGTGATCTGCACTCAAGAACTCGTTTAGCCAGTCAGTTCTACGGATAATATTGCCAGCCCACTGCCACTTCAGCTTGCTAACACGGTGGGCTAAGTCGATCACTTTGGTTCTCTGCCGGATAACCTCATTTCTGATTCGATCCCGCAAAGAGACGCCGAGGATTGCCCTTTCCATAGCTCGTTGAGCAACCTTGAACTTGTGGCCGTACCGTCAGTGTCCACGTTTTGACTCCGTACGTCATGACGGGTAGGAAGCACTGATTGAAGACTTTTGTCTTCAGACACTGTGGGATCGACGATGCGAAGAATATAATATAATGAAAAAACAGACAGCTAGTAATACCTAGGATTATAAGCCTAAAAGCGGTTCAATAAGACCTAAGTTACGACTTACAAGCAAATGTGTTGAAAAAAGCATTACAGTTGGGAATCAGTAGACGTGAAATCTAGAGAATATGGAATCTGTAGACATAGGAATAAATCAGTAATATTGAAAATCTGTAGACATGGGAAACCGTAATATTGGAATATTAAAGTATTGGGATTCTGTAGGTTTGTAAATCTGTAGTATTGGGAATGTGTAGACTTGTAATTCTGTAAAAGAAATCTGTACAATTGGAAAGAATTCTGTCCAAGTAGTGTATTTTTTTCGTAGTTGCGTATCAATATCTGAAAATCTGAATTCCAGAAATGCTGCGCATACAATCTTTTCAGTCAGAGGGAACCGCTTGTCGATATTCGCAAGCATATTGTTGTTTAATGTCAATATGATCAGCGTGGCGCGTAATTTAAATGATTTTATTCCGTAAAATTTTTGTCGCGGCGTGAATTTTCAAAACCTCGGCGGCGGCGGCGGCGTGGGTCCCACGGCGCGGCGCCGCCGCCGGCGTGGCGCACACCTCTAGCCCGGCATACTTTCACATTATTTATGTATGTTTTAAATTCACAGTCACATGTTGGTCTACGTTAAAACAAAATTTTAACAGATTTTTAAGTAAAAAAAAAGAAAATTTTCTGAAATAAATTGACGCAGACTTAAATTCCGTGTGTGACGGCAGTAAGAATACATTTGTCACCACTCCAACTCCTCCTGCGGGTGTCGTAAGAGTCGACTAAGGGATTGAAGTGTCACTGACCATTATTTGATAAAAGATTGATGATGGGCAGCAGCGTCATCATAGTGGACACATTACTGCGATCGCTAATCCGCTTGCCCAGCGTGGCGATGATGGGCATTTACCTCCTAATGCGTCCATGCGCATAGTTGAAGAGAGAGGTCTACGTCCAGCAGTGGACTATCATAGGCTGAAGATGTGTATGTAGATTTAAAAAAAAATTAAATAGTAAATCTTCCTACAAATGTAGCTCCTAGAAATAAGGAGTTACTACTTATTTTTCAGTATAACTAATCATAGTAACTCACAATGCATACGCATAGGTATTAGGAGAGGTTTTAGTCCAGCAGTGGACGGATATAGGCTGATGATGTGATGTTGAAGCTTGGATGCCGATATGTCATTGGCGTCCAAAAGGTAAGCGAATAACTGTTATTCTTTTTGAGAAATAAAATATCTTCATCATCAGCCTATGATAGTCCACTGCTGGACGTAGGCCTCTCCATTAACTATGCGTAGGTACCTATAGACGCATTAGGAAGTAAATGCCCATAATTGCCACGCTGGGCAAGCGGATTGGCGATCGCAGTAATGTGTCCACTGTGATGACGCTGCGGCCCATCATCATTCTGATATCAAATAATGGTCAGTGATACTTCAATCCCTTAGTCGACTTTTACGAAACCCGCAGGAGGAGTAGGGGTGGTGACAAATGTATTCTTACTGCCGTCACCACACGGCAAAAATATCTTACCAAAACCGAATTCTTAATTTAATCTACGTATATTGATTTTTACTCACCCTCAATACACTCATGATTGCAGGGAGAACTTTTTATCAGCAAATACCCTCCATCTCTCTGAGCGTCCTCTGATTTAAAACCCTTTTTATACTATTATGTATAGTAGGAATTAAAAATAATTAGTGCACCGGTGAAAAATGGGAACGAACTAAATTACCGAAGAGAACTGAATGTCATGGTTTACATTAATTATTCAGCTAATTATTAGTCTTCATTAAGTTTTGTTGCGTCTCAGAATTAGTTGATTGTACCTAATTTTTTATCCGACTTCAAAAAAGGTGGTGCTCAATTCGACAGATTTTTAACCTTTTTGACGCCATGTCAAATACAAAAACTGTCACTCACACGCCACGTCAGCAAAATGTCAAAACTGAAATTGAATTTTACGCACATGCGTGTAAGTCTATATTGCTCTGTGGACCAAGACTTATATATCGGTCTTTGGCGTTGAACCTGCGGTGCCAATATATTAGTCGTTGGCGTCCTAAAGGTTAAATGCATGTATGTTACTCGATATTTTTGAGAATTGTAAACCGATTTTCAATTATTTTTAATCGAACGGGTAATAAAATAACCCTGAGATGGTCCCGTTCCCAAGTCTAGTTCTGATGGTGGGATCTTGGAGAAATAGGTTTTTTATCTGGTAATTTTTCCGACGCAGATCTTTAACGCTTCCGATGAAGTCGTTTTTATGGTACAGTGAAAGAAGGGTTTTCCGTCCTGCCGTAAGTTATCCTTTTGAAAGGCATCCGAATATAAACGGATTTATGTTTCAACAAAAAAAAAAATTTTAGGTAGAATTATGATAAAGAAAACAATATTTAAAACTTACTTCAAATCTTGCGTTAAATACAACAAATCTCATAAGAACACTAAACTAAGTACTTAGTTCTGAAAGTCCCTACCTTAAATTATAGTTTTCACCTGGTTTTTTAAATAAAGAATGTTGAATATTTAGACAGAGGATAAGTCTGTTTAAAACAGGAAAATAATCTTTTATTCAAACAACATACAATAATTTAAAATGAGTAGTAAGACTAGTAAGTAATTAGTGAAATTAAAAATATCAAGTTCTAGAAAAAGTGTTAATCAATGTAGGGAAGGGCGGCACCATCATCGTCTGTTTAAAATGATAACGCATTATGTAATTACAAATAATTATATTGCAAACACAGTATACAGTAACCACACAATTTTCTTACAAGTACATATTGAAAATAAAATAAAAAACTTCTTCTGTGTTAAATAAATGGTTTCCATTCACCTTGATCCATATGTTGTTACGTCATAAGAAATTAACAATTTTTGGTACAGAAAGATCCTAAAGCCAACACTGTTTATTTTTTCAGGACCTACACTAGATGGCGCGGGCGGCCGCCTCGTGCGCACGCTTGCGGTACGCTCAGTATTAAAATCCGCCGCACGCGCCCGCTCCAGTTAGCGCCGTTCATACAATTTCTTGTTAGACAAACGTCCGTTCCGGGTAATCCACACCAGAGGGTTACCATGACGTACTAATACGATTCAGTTTAGGCCGAGAGAAAGGGACAAGGCTATACGAGTCGCATATCTCTGTCCCTTTTCCTGAACCTAACCTAAATGGTAACCCCCCAGCTAACGTAGACCGTTAACGACCAGCGATGGCTATGCAGACGGCAGAGTTAGGCAAAAAGTAATATGATTACTCCTTCAGAATGTAAATGTAATTTATAGAAGTAATCATATTACTTTTTGTCCAACTCTGGCAGACGGCAGTAGGCTTAGCACATGATTGGAGCGACAGAATGTCGCCGCGAGATAGATTATGCGTCTCTCTTTTATTATTATAGTTTGTAAAAGACGGGAAGCCTATCTCGTGACGACATACTACTGCACAAATCATATGCTAAGTCTACTGCTTAGCTAATTTAGTATGAACTTACACGGAACTACGTAAAGTTCCATTTCGTTTCAATACATGCGATGATCATCTGCGACATATTTTCTTCAAGTCTTGGCTTCGAAAAGGTAAAATATTGTAGTGCAAACACGAGGTACATTTGCATAAGACACATAAGTATGTATAACAATTTTAAAATCACTCAGACTTGGGTTTCTGTTCAATTTGCGGGCCCTTTTGCGGTTGGCTCTTCAACTTCTCTTTTATTTTCTTCAGTAGCTCGGTCTGTTTCTTATAGAAGTACCCTTCTTCCTGGGCCACCCCGTACTCCCCGAGTGCACCCCCCGATTGCCTGACGGAACCACCCCCACCACCGCCCCTTCCGACCCCTGACCCTGGACTTCCGGATCCCTGAATCAACCTCAACTGCATCCAATATGGAAACTTTTTAAATGATGAGCGCACGTTGACGATTTTGGTAAACATTTTTATTTTTGTGTTTACGGTTTTGAAGGTTCACTGACGTTTGACAAAGAGAATACAATCATTATAGACTTTTTTTGCGTAATTTTCCTTAAACCAGTAGTTTAGTGCAAACTTGATAATCAAACATTATAACTATTACATATTTTTCAAAGCATACTGTCGGTGAAAATAAGAACATAATAAAATAATGAAAGAAAAATGAGAATGGCAACGATTAATTTGGCTGTTTGGGCGTAGATCAAAATACATAGATGAAACAGTTTCACATAATATGTCAATCATACAGTATTGACATTGACGGCGCTAACAAACACAATAATTGACATATCTACGACGCATATCCTTTAATGAACGAGTCTTAAAATCAAAATGTAATATTTTCTAAAAAAGATTCTCGTAATGCTTCTTGAAAATCGAGATGTTTCGTCATAACCAAATCAAAATATTTTGGCATAATTTCTAAACCAAATACAAAACCATAGTAATGAGATACAACTGTGTAATCCTAAATGCCGGAAGGGTCTTCCCAAATAAACAATTAAAAATGTGTCCCCAAGTTAGATTTGTGGAAAAAGATACTAAACCTCCCGCCAAGGCTGATCGGATCGACAAACTAAACATGCCAGGATTTGTAAAGCCAGGGAAATCCAACGAAGAAGGATACTTCACTCAGAAGGCCAAAGATCAGTTGGAAGAACTGAAGAAGAAATTGGATAAACCTAAAGTTAGAAACACAGATAAGCGAGAATAGCAAGCCAGTGAAATAATTCCTAGCTGTTGTATAAATTGTTTGTCAGGATAGGGATCTGATTCTGTATGAAATATGGAATAATAGGTACATTAAATATTTCGTAATTAGTATCAACTGTTCATTTATGTGTTTTTGGTTCAATCTAGATGCAGTATCATTTTGAGATTGTTAGATTTTTATTGCACAGCAACACAATAGGGTCATACAACGTTTGCGAAAACGGGCGTCGCGAAACTGTGACTTTGCGAAAGTTAACTGGGTCATACAAATTAGGTTTTGATTATATCATTCTTAAGAACTAGAAGCCACCTATAAGCTTGTATTCGTCAAGCAAGAAACTTGAGGTTCTAGAGCCCTTAACTTTCATAAGTCCACAATAAAGATTTCTAATCTAACTCATACAAAAAAAACTGTATGATCCAATTATATGAAGTTGATTACCGTAACCCGTTACTATAAAGGGCGTTAACAAAATGGTCATACAAGATTAGCAAACATGAACATTTATATTTACATTTATAGTATAATGATTTATATTTTGATTGAACATTATTAATGATTTTGAACTGCTTTTATTATGAGACCAAATATGAAAACACAAGAAAAAATTACTTCCATTCTGGTCAACCTATCTTAGCCCATTTCCAGGAAGAATATTTTTTTGGATTGTCATATAATGGCCCTATATTAGTTGTTCAATATCACTGATAGGTTCATGTTTTATTATCTTTTATCACTATTTTGTTAACAGCTTGTATAACCCACGTATTATTTAACCCATTCTCCGCCGAAAAGGTAATAGCGTGCCAACATCGCCATTACCGCCAAGCATGAAATGGCACGTAAGTAAACAACTGTCAACTTTGTCTTGCAACCTTCATGAAGGTGCATTTTATTTTGGATGTTCTAACTTTGTCTACAGGGTGGTGTGTAATCATGTAATCAGTGATGTAATCAACAGATCCGACACAATATGCGTCAATGCTCGCAATAATATGGACATGACTTCAAAGTTGTTTATATTAATAATGTCTTAAAATTTGATTTCGAAGCTTTACGAATTTTCTGATAATTATTAAATAATTTATTATTCAATCAACTATGAAGTGATGTCCATATTCTTGTGAACAAAATGACGCACATTTGTCCGATATCTGGTAATTAGTATCGTCGACTGATAACCAAAACTCGTATGTCAGTATTGAATCAGAAGTGAAATACGAGCTTTATTTCAATGTTTGTTACTTTTAGTGAGTTTTGTTTGTCAATGGCGGAGAAATGGATGCGGAATTACAAAGGCCTACTACCACGAAAACCGAAGTTCGTAAATTTCGGGGATTTTGTCTCTGTCACTCTATAACAAAGACGTCATTCGAGTGATAGAGAAAAATCCCTGTTTGAGGATATCGTAGTTCGCGGTAGAGCTACTGATTAATGATTATGTTTCTAGTTTTGATTGTTTGAACCTCAAAGGATATTGTTGTCCATTAGATAATCCGCCAAGGGTTTCATTTTATTTAAAAACTATAAATAAAAAACATATAATGTCAGCCTCCGTAGCCTAGTTTGTAGTGTCTACGAAGCTGAAGGTTCCGGGTTCGAACCCCGGTGAGTGCATTATTTGTCACAAATATTTGTTCTTTGGTCATGTCATGGCTGTCTATTATATACAGGGTGGTCCAAACCTTGACGTCAAAAAATTTTTTTTAGACGTCAAGTCCGTCAGTTCCTCACGTCATGAGCTATCAGAATATACCCCATGTATGTTAGCCGATTATTGTTTTCGAAATATGAATTTTTTTAAAAAATTTCTTGAGAAATTCTGGAATGAAGAAATTTATTAATAAAAAAAAACTTTTGGATTTTTTAACTAGTTTCTTTTTGTAAAAGTATTACTAAAAATAAAGCATTTACTGACAAAAAAATTAGCGTCCTCACTTTGATACAAGTAGGATAAAAAATGGGTGCCTGTCGCGTCGCATAACGTCGATTGTCCTAAAATGTTTTGGCCGAGAATGTTTGGCATAATGTTACATGGCATACTACTTGTTTAGCCTACTTAATTTTGCGCATACACGTTTAAAATACCTACACCATATTTATTCTAATATTCTTTACTCGAACGTCAAATGACTTAAAGCATAATAATCCTAACGTTCATTGTAATAAATATTGTTTTCCCTACTACTCGAACTGTCAATTTTCACTGCGCCTACTTTTATCATGTCCGAAATTTCATTCAAAAAGGCATTTTAATAACAACATGCAAAACATTTGAACAACAGGGTGAATGGTTAAAAAAATGTTCAAGTAATAAACCAGGGTAAAACCGCCGTGGATTGGTTAGGTTTCGAGGCTAGGGCGGTGTAAATGGCGTAGTCTATAAATACTTAAGTAATTTTAATCAATTGTTTACACATCCTCATACTTATAAAACCAAAACAGGGGGGGATGGGGGGGCAAAGCCCCCTACTAGGGGGCACGGGGGGCGAAGCCCCCGCATTAAAAAAGAAATAATCTGAACCTCCCCTACCTTAACCTGGATAGGTTCGTTAGGTACCTTTTATCCCTTAGAGCGGAAATAGAAGCCCCGCGCAGCGGGGCTTCGTCGACCGGTTCCCAGGTCCAAATTGCTCACTAAAATTCTTTGGACAACAGGGTGAATTATTTAAGAATAGTTAAGTTAATGGAATAAAAAAAATATTTCAAAAGTTAAGAGTAATCACTTTTAGTTCATTAAATAGTAGGAACATCACCATTATGCACAATAATTTTTCGATAGATATACATTAGACACGAAAATCATTAGGACAAACAATATTTAGGAAGGGTCCATATTGGCACTTATACAATTTTTTCTTCGAATATTTTTACTAATACCGTTTTTTACTCATAATCATCATTACTCCGAAAAATTTTTCTCATACTTTTTTTCTTACTAAAAATTATACTTCTACCTACAATGTTCATAACGATTTTTATTTCGAAATTTTATCCTCCTAAAGTCGTCAAGTAGATTAATCTATACTCATAAAGTTATTTGAAATAAATTGTTTATTTATAAACATTTTCCCATTAGGTTCAGGGTTCACTCTGTTGTGGTATAATTCTTTTATGAATAACATAAACTATGTAGTCATAATGGGCTTTGTGCAGAAACTGTTGTGACATACTCAACTTTAGCATATTTCTTTGTGGCAGATTTCGAGTTGTTGGAATATTATTCGAGCATAATTTCGATGCTCCTATTTATGATGAGGCATAATCTGGATGTGCATAAAAAGTATCGGCATAGTTTGTTTTAGCATAACAGAGAAGCAATAGGTAATTACAACCTCTCAATATAATAGAGGTAGTAGTAATATTCTATACGTTACTTACTGTGTTACTGAGCTGAGTACTTTCTAGGTTGCTAAAAAAAAATAACCTCGAAGACTAAGGCGGGAGCAAAGCTCCCGCCTTAGTCTTCTAACCTAACCTATCCGCGTCGGATCTGCCCCGGAAGGTTTTGTTTGCTCGCTTCGCTCGCTCACTGCAGAAATTTTCACCCTCACAGCAAATTCTGCCTGACGAAAAAGGCAAGTTTCGAACATGTGGCTACATGCCCAAAAAAAAATGCAAATCTAATTTCTGTCTTATAACACTCGGCGTAATTAATGATACGCCAAGATAGTTTCGGACAAAATAATATTCGAAATATTGTTATTTAAGCCAAGTGATGTTTCTGTCTCATTAAGTTGATGCCAAAATAGATTATACAAAGTCTGTTATGTCCTAAGCGTTTCGGACAAAAAAGTTTAGAGGGAACCCGTTTAGTACAGTACCTACTCTGCCACATTCTGATTTGTGCAGGTAGCTAGTTTACAGTAATATTACGATTTATATTTAATTAAACAAAAATTATTCATACATAAAACCAGTACAAATAAAAATAAATACCTATAACATTAGAATATATAGCATAAAATAAGTATAAGTAGTGAAAAATTATATAAACATAAAAGTTAGTACTAAAAATATGTATGAAAAACAATATTATGAACATAAATAATTCTATGTGATGATGATTATGAACAAAGATTATTCTAAATACCGATCATTATGAAGTTAAATTGTATAAGAAAAATTTTCGGAGTTCCAATAATCTAAGTTGCAATTTTATAAATACTTTGGCGCACCCATTTAGGAACAACCAAGTTAGGATTAACAATTTCGGCATAACAAAAATATGCGCAACAATGTTTATGCCATTAATTTTTCGGCGTAAAGTTGCTATGCGACAAATTTTTCGAAATAAAAACATTATGCCACCCGATATAGACCCATAAAAAATACCAAATTCAAAATTTAACGCTGAAAACGCATCAAAATAGCATTAATGTACGTAAATAAAAAAATAAAACATATCCCAACTATCCCAAGGAATTTCCGTATTCTAAAGACCGCCCTAGACCTTGAGCCTTCGTAAAAGCAAAAAAAAAGTGACAAATTTTTTTTTTATGAATAAATTTCTTCATTCCAGAACTTCTCAAAAAAAATTTTCAAAAATTCATAACTCGAAAACAACAAAAAATCGGCTAACATACATGGGGTAGTATATTCTGATAGTTCATGACGTGAGGAATCTAAAAAAAATTTTTTGACGTCAAGGTTTGCACCATCCTGTATATCGTCGCCTGGTACCCACAAGCACAAACCTTAATTGAGCTTACCGTGGGACTAGGTCTATTTGTGTAAGATGTCCCAAGATATTCATTTATTTTATATAATAATAATGAGTATAGTGCTTAGTATTTTTTATTATATTTATTTGTATATTAAAACATACATAATTTTGGGTACACGTAAATGTTTTCATGCAGTTCCATTTATAATTTCTTCTGGGGTTTTAATGGTTAATTCCTTCATGACTCCTTTTCGCCTCAATCTGTCTTTTTCCATTTCCAATCTATCGTTTTCAGAAGGTTCTATAATAATACCATCGCATAAATCGACTTTGAAAGTAGAAACTGGTGGAAGGACCTCGCACTCATTGGCGACGGGTTTTGGATTCACATTCACGACACTAGCGCCATCACTAATTGTATTTTTCTCCAATTGACAAATGTTTACAAATAAGGAATAACATGTTTCATTGTAAGATTTCCAATTGCTGTTCCATTGAAAGAATATGCCTTTAGCACGATCCACAAATTCTATATATGAATATTTACCAGTCGAAGCTCGTCGGAAAAAGGAGTCTGACAATGATCTCTGTTGTATCCCAGCGTTTATGAACTCCCAGTCTTTAGGTGATCTGCAAATATTCTTAAAACATGACGCCATAGTGTATAATTTGTTAAAGCTCAAATAATTCAACTAGAAGGAATGTTACGAAATATTCCTTCTACAGGTTTTACAATAATTTATTAAAACTGAAGACATTTCAGACGGAAGAATTTTTATTACACATGACATTGTCAGTGATGGGAACCTAAGAAAACGATCTGAAAAAAAAGAGTAGAAATTAAAAACTGGCAACATCGTCATCGATATCGTATTCTTTAAATCGGTTATTAAAAAAGTAGGTATATTAAGATTAATCGTAAACTAAAATTTATATTCATATTCTTTAGATGATTTTTAATCGACCAATGTCGATGGCCCAACCCAACAATGAGGGCCAATCTAAGGGAAACAACTACGCGGTGGCGTGAGATTGCAAGATTGTTTTACTCCTCTTTCGTGTAACAATTTGTCAATGCCAAAAAGGATAACACAACATTTTTATACTTTTTACTTGCTTTTTATCCTTTTTTTAGAAATTCTGACATTCTGCTCCTGTCAGCGTCAATAAAACGGGTAATTTTAAGTTTCAAGATGAATAACATGATATAATAAATATACTTAATAAAAATTCAATATCCACGATGGCTTTATACAAGAATCTTGGCCCAGCGGGAAAGGCTTTTAAAAATGTTTTGGTGAATTATCGCTTCCTGAGCAAAGTTACTTCTGCTAATAATCTTTTGTCTCCGAAGTCTTCGTGGATTCCACACAATATTTCTCTAAGACCCATCTATATTTCGAACCAATTCTCCACAAAGTTTCATCACTTGGCAGAACACACTCTTAATAGCAACGTCAACTATTGTTTACATTTTGGTATCTGTAGTGCTCCAAAAGAAATACCAAATGCAGAAACCGATGGCAGAATCAAAATCAATTTTACTGACATTCGGTGGCCAATAGAGAAAATCTTAAATGAGGCGCAAAAAATACAGCGAAATGATCAGATCATTCCTAAGCCTGCAGCTGATCCGAAGTTATATGACTTTTACATACAAGAGGTCCAGTATACAAATTTTCAGTTGGCAGCTGAGAAAATTCTGAAAGAGACACAACCAGTGAAGAAAATATCAAAAGAATCGGAAAGAGGAGAGACACGTTGAATTGAGTGTAGTATTAGTTGAATGTGTCAATCAAGGTCGCCAAATTGTACGGTACATCACAAATTTGGACACACCACCGCAGATATCGATATATCTGCGGCCAGAGTGCTCAAATTTTTTTGTGCAGACCTCTATTCTCATGGTATTAGAGTGCATGTTCATATAATTTTTGATCATCATAACAATAGCAACTGCACTGAACTATTTGACCACCTTGGCTGCTACAAACCATTTGATATCACCCCAAAAACATAACGTTAAAGACAAAAAGTATTTGTGGTAAAAGTAAGACATTATTTACTCTAAACTCTGTGAAATTATTTATTTTATAATAAAACAAACCAACATATTTACTAATATTTATTTTCTTTTACTCATCATCACATCGTCAGTCTCTTTCAGCCCACTGCTGGACGTAGACCTCTCCTGTTAACTATGCGTATGGGCGCATTAGGAGGTAAATCACAGAACAGATTCCGTGAGGTAAATGCACATCATTACCACGCTGGGCAGGCGGGTTCCTGATCACAGGAGTGTGTCCACTTTGATCATGTTGCCACCCATCTTCTAAAAACGAATACTTATTCATTGACACTTCAATCCCTTGTAGGCTTTACACCAAACTTTTATTCAAAGAATAATGCTTAACTACTCTCAGACACTAGTGTAAAATTACTATGGAGTTTGGATATTACTAATCGAGAGAGCAAGCGTTATTATTCGAATAAAAGTTTGGTGAAATCGAGTCTTAGTAGGCTCTTACAATTCTTTGTTCTTACAACAATCATGGGAAGATTTTTTTTATTTATTTTTTTCTTATAAATATTGGATGTCATAGACCAAAGAAAAAACGACTAAGATCATCAACGTCTGAGGTGCGGATTGAACCCAAGTACTCAGCTTTCGCGGCTGATGCCTGCACCCCTCGGCCACTCGGTCTTTCTCTTACCACTGAAACAATCAAACAGTTAAACTCACGCATTTATTTACCATTTTCTGTCTCACATAGTGACTCGGACTGGGACAGATATTCAGAGATCGGACAAACGTGCGTCATTGTTCATATGGACATGACTCCCAACTTGATTGAATGATTAATCATTTATTCATTTTCAGAAAATTACCTATTTGACACCGATAACTATGAAAACCTCTGTAAATAGTCACTTTAAAGCTTTTAAATGAAATTGGAACAAATGATTCGTTCAATTATTCATTTAATCAAATTTGGGGTCATGTCCATATTATTGCGATCAATGACGCACATTTGTACGATCTCTGCTGATAATGGAGACTATTGGAGACCTATCTTTCTATTTCTCTCTGCTCACGACGTCACGACGAAAGCTCTAGTGACTAAAATAAAATAAAAACTTGAATTTTACTATGCAGGACCGATTCTTGCAAATCGCAAATAATTAGCAATGCGTATAAATAGAGGCGTCTTTATTTCACATTAATTTACATAAAGTTATTTTATATGTCTAGCTGGCTCCAGGCTATGTTTAGGGCTGAAAATGACTAAAATTGACAAAAATGCTGAATATTTATAACTTTTCCTATGGGAACAATATGAAAGATGAAACAAAGCCCAGTATGCACCCATATACTGTTAGGCTGGCGATAAATTGTTGACGAAAATGCCGATTTCATTTTCATAGCAGTTCGTCCCTTAGGAAATAGCTGTTGAATAATACCATTATCATCATTTTCGGTCATTCAGGCGCCTAAGTCACTGCGTATAGAAGCTTCACTTAGGTTTGTATTTAGGGTATTTCTCGGTATCTCCACTCCCTGCCATCTTCCCTCCTTCTCTCTTTATTCGTTCCATCTCTTTCTGCTGCTCTTCCAATATCTTCTCATGATCACCTCCCTTTCTAGAAGGTACATCTTCGTCAGGCGCAAATAGAATTGATGAAACATTTTTGAATTTAGAAATTAAGGGATTTAATTTATTTTCATATTTTGGATAGAGCACAACGTCTTTGCATCCGTTCCTTATTATAAGCGGAGAATTATTCAAACCATTCCACCTTTTTGAAGATACTTTTGGAGGTAATGGCGGAGGTTTAACATGACAAAGCTTGTAAGGAAACAGATCCTTGTTTTGTTGTGTGGAGGCATATCTTGACGATGTTGATGAGAGAGTGTTGATCACTGGTTTTGTGATATTCTTCATTGCTAGCATTTTATATACCTCCAAGTTTACGCTAACTGCGATGGAAGGAAGTGGAGTCACCTAGTTGGCACCTTGTTGCTCAGTAATAGGTAAATTCGGGTTTCAGGAAACCAGTATTACATTGTGTTGTTTTTTTGATGGATCGACAAATGACGTTTAGATCTATCACTGTTTAAGGTGAAATGACGTCTTAGGTTTTGTAGAGAGCCGTCTTTGAAGCTGCCAAAGATAAAAATAGGTATTATTACTTAAATTAATGTAAAGGTGCGTTCAAACCAGAAGAGCATTCGCTATTCTAACCCCCCACTCTACGAAATTCGATCGTTACACAAAACGTGATTGGTTGATTTCGTAGAACGGGGGATAGAACAGCGAATCCTCTTTGGTTTGAACGCACCTTAATGCTAGTTACATTAAAAATCAATTTCCTACTCTAATGGCCTAGCCAAGACATTGGTCTGGGACGACCGGCGGCGAGCGAGTGCATAAGTTAGAACGAGAGGCCGATGTCGGAATTCCCTCTCGCATGGCCAGGCCATAACCGTTTTATTGGCTAGAATTATAACTAACGTGAGACTCAAACATATTTAAATATTTATCACACGGGTTCCTCACGTAATTTAAGTGTACACGGCAGTGGCTTTGGTCGCGGATACTCTGATGAGGATCCTCTAGATGGATCGAAACATGTCGAGCAATTATCGACTTAAATTACGTGAGTAACCCGTGTGATAAATATTTAAATACCATTTTCTCAAACTTGCTACGGAATGTTGATGTTACTTACCTACTTTAAATTAAACCCGGAAATACTATGTATCCGGTGTCATGTGCTAAGATGATATGTAAAGCGATTGCATGTATTTATTTCACACCTAGGACTGCAAACCAACTGTCTTTTGTTTTGAAACGTCAAATTGAGGTTTTGACATTCAGCCACAGAAAAAAAATTACCTTAGAACCAATGTCTATACCACCAGTTAAAAGGATACCTAAAACAGATTAAAAAAAAGTTTGGCGCGAATGTTTTTTTTAATGTCTTACGATATGGTTTATTTACAAATAAAATAGTATGGTTCGGCGAAATCAGTTCGTTTTATTTCATGGCAAGTTTGAGAAAAGCATTATACAAATCTCTAAAAGCTCGTGTCCGTTCATTATTAATGAAATCACGACAGGGCGACAAGTAAGTATTAAGTAATAATTATCATTTGGTGATAATTATTTACTTAAGTTAATTAGCTACATCACACTAATCTCACAATAAACCATGCACTCATGCACTTACACAACACCAACAAACACACTCACGTACATGCAAACTTTATAACTGAAACTTATGTTGATAATGTTAGTTAGTATAAATGCGCACGTCATATCTTGTTATTGCATGTTCATTGCATTTTTGTGGACATCTTTTATTGGCTTTGTTTACTGTACACTCAGTTTTTGTTAATTTCTCATGTATTGCTGTTGATGCCCCAAATAAAAATAAAAAATCTCGGCGAGAAACAGGGTTACAGGCCGCGTATCCCTATCTGGCCTCAGTTAATTCCTTCGGCCAGATATATCTACTTGGCCTGTAACCCTTCGTTTCCCGTCCTCTATAGTAATGTGCTATTATTGGCAATGAGATTCTCGCTATATTTTCTACACGTCGAGCTACCTACTTCAGTAGGTAGATGATTGCTATATTATTTTAGATGTACATGTATTTATGAACACAAAGGCACGATAACGAAGTCTCAAGCTATTTACAGTGGAGAGAGAAGTTGTTAATTTGTTTTTATCCCACTGCGTACGGATTGAACTGTGCTCCTGACAGGCAGCCACTGACGGGGTGTACGGTTAGCAAAATAAATTTAAATTGTTCACTTCATCAGCCTATCTCAGTCCACTGCTGGACGTAGGCCTCTCTTATTAACTATACTATGCGTATAGACTAGGGATTGCAATTGCTGGATCCAGCATCCAGCAATCCAGCTGGATCCAGCGCATTTTTCGGTCTGCTGGATCCAGCAGCCAGTGCTGGATCCAGCGCTGCGGATCCGCAAATAAAATTTACCAAAAAAATGCATAATCAACTTTATATAAACTTATTTTACGTCGTGTTTGACACGGTTCCGCGATCCCGCGCTTAGTCCTAGACGGCCGTGGCTAATAATACGTGTGCTCCTTCCAATTTATGGTTGAAACAATGTGTATGGCTAAAAGTGGGAAAGAGTGGATAGATTCTAATGTAGTGCTTCGGAATGAGAAATCTATGTTTATGCTACGTTTTTGGTTGGGTCTAAATTGCATGAATTTGGTTTTATTGAAATTAAGCTTTAAATTGTGATGATCCGACCAGGTTACGATATTTTGAATGGTTGTATTTAAGCTATTATTTAAATCAATCAATCTCTTTTTGCTGACAACATATCAAAGATATGTTGTCAGCAAAAAGAGTACTAAATTTATCTATACATTTAGGCAGATCATTTATTATATAGATTAAAAATAAAACACAACCGAGAACACTGCCTTGGGGTATAGATCGAGTAATATTCGTTTTATCTGATTTAAATATTTGTATGGTACCTGTGATGTAGTTTTGTGATATTGATATTCTATTTCAACGCATTTTGTACACCCTACAGGTCCTTAGGTACCTTATTAAGGTATGGTATGAACCAATTGTGAGCTGAGCCTCTAATACCTATTCCAAATAATTTTTGCAATAAAATATCATATAAAACACAATCATAAGATTTGCTCATACCTAGCAACTAGCAACATACCTACGAATAGCATATTTCCTATCATTTATTGTGTTTAAAACTTCGTTTGTGTACTTGACTACTTGCTGACGATGTTGAGCGACCTTTTCGGAAACCGTTTTGAGAATCGTTAAATACATATTTTAAACTTTTCACAAAAAAAAATCGGTTCGACATAGAGATTTCAAAAATTTAGAAAAAAATTGTAGAAGTGAAGGGCCTACATGTTTAATAACATAATAACGGACATTTTAAGGAGATCTGGGACTGTTCCTTCTGTAAAAGACTGGTTAATGAGAAGTGTCATAGGAGGGGTTAACTCTTCAGCGCATTTTCTTACTAAATAGGGTGGTACTGGCAACTCATCTTGGCCAAAACTTCTTTTATTTTTGAGACATTTAATTAGTTTGAAAACTTCAAGTGAGGTGGAGCGAAGGATCAGCCCTCTGCGGAGTCGGTTTTTGAAATTCTATCCAATTTTAAACTAAGGGGTACACTAAAACGTTTCAAATAAATAAAATAATTAAAAAATAAAACAAAAAGTTCCCCTACTTCAATTGAAAGAAAATATTACAGTAATAAGACAAGCGCCTATATGTAGATACGCTCACAAGAATTAAGCTGAAAAAGGAATAATTTGTCACTTCTCAATTAGCTTAAAACGGCAGTCGTGTCTTTTAATTTCTTTATTATATATAAGTTTTTTTAGGTATATAATTCGCAAAAAATTACGCGTTATTGTCCTCCCTTTCATAACATTGAATATTATTATTAATAATTAACCTGTTTTAATGCAAAAAAACGTTTTTTTTTTTGGTATTTTTCCTACCTGCTGGATCCGCGCTGGATCCAGCTGGATTGACGCCGATCCAGCAAAAATCCAGCTGGATTGAAAACACTGCTGGATTGCAATCCCTAGTATAGACTCATTAGGACGTAAATG
>JALPQI010016156.1:0-23961 GCA_025490895.1 Thaumatotibia leucotreta | reverse complement strand
GTGTGCAAAAACGGTCGTGTTTTAAAACATCGCCACTCGTTTCTAATTTCATGTTTTTCGCACTTGTGTCGTAATGAACTAATTTCGATACGAGTATTTCGTTTCATTTAAATAAATATCATGGAACCATCTTATACCACATAAATACATAGACATATTACATATTTACACAGCCATGACCAAGGAACAAATCATCATTATCATCATTTCAGCCATAGGACGTCCACTGCTGGACATAGGCCTCCTCAATAAACTTCCACTTTGACCGGATGGATGCGACCTGTATCCACCGAGTCCCAACTCTAACCAGATCGTCTGACCAAGGAACAAATATTTGTGATAAATAAATATACAAATGGGCATTTTCGCGAGAAGAGGTAAATTTAATGTTTTACCTACTCAGAATAACGAGCTCTTTCAATCTAGGAGAAAAAAAAATACAAGAAAAAAATGGTCCCATTTTTCATACATTTTACATGCTCTCCACTTTGTAACCGCTGTACAAAGTGTTTGAAAAATGGTTACGTAATAGAAACAAAAAAATGGGACACTTTTTTTCTTCTAGTAGGATCGAAAGAGCTCGTGATTCTGAGCAGGAAAAACATAAAATTTACCTGTTTCAGAAAAATAAGTTTTTGGATCTCTTCTCGCGAAAATGCCCAAATAATGCCCTCGCCGGGATTCGAACCTCTAGCTTCACAAATCATCTTAGTCCCACGGTAAGTAAGGCTTGTGATGTGGGTACCAAGCGATGACAAATATAATAGATAGATACACATAGATTAGTTATTTATGTGGCTGGCGCATAATAAGAGGCATTAAACATGAGTGTGGTTTTATGAAACGAGCCGTAGGCGAGTTTCATAATAAGATCACACGAGTGTTTAATGCCTAATTATGTACAGTCACATACATAACTTTATCTACATGCATATAATAAGTTTTCTACAATATGTTTATTTTTGTGGCAGCAAATTATTGGTCACGGTTGTAGCGGCGTCCCGGATTTCTGGTGGTGTTTCACACATTTCAACATCACTGTCTTCGTCGCCATAAATAATTTTTCAGTGTAAATATTTCACAACGAACTCGATAATATTTAACTTTCAAGTCAACAGTCCAAAAAAGTTGTATGTTTGAAACCATAGAGCACGGACCTCTTTAGTGTGTAACCTATAGGCAACCCTCCAACCTCCTTGTTTGAAACAATTCAAACAAAACAAATGACTGAACTGACATTAGTTTTTTTTTTATTCATAAACCAGGTAAGGTCTTGAGTCAATATCGATTCTCAAATCGATTCTCAGTATTCGACATTTAGAAGAATGTATGGAATATGAATTTTAATGTGAATGAAATTACAAATCGATTAATTCGATAATCGAAGTTAAAGTGTGTTTTTTCTTTTTAACAGAATGTTCGAAATTTAATTGTGATTAAGATATCGGTTGCCGATATCGTAAAGTAAAAATTATGATACACCCACAGATACAGATTTCTTAAAGTAGGCTATTTGCTTACCGCCGCTAAACATATTGTAGACAACTTATGATATGGATGTAGATAAAGTCATATACATACATAGACAGCCATGACTAAGGAAATATTTGTGATATCTATAATAAATACACAAATAATGCCCTCGAACCCGGAACCTCCAGCTTCGAAGGCAGGGTCACTACCAACTAGGCTACTGAGGTTGAATTTGGTAGGGCCTTATATATTTTTGACAAACTTATTTTTCATGAAATAAAACTATGACAACGGATAAACTCGCGTATATTAACTAATTTTAACTTCATTCCGTGGACTGTCGTCCGCAGACCACGCGAACCCTGTAAAGTGTTCGAAACGTCGGAGTGAAGTTAAAATCTATATATATAAACGGCAATGTCCTGACTGACTGACTGACTGACTTAAATCAACGCACAGCCCAAACCGCTGGTCCTAGTGAGTTCAAACTTGGCATGTACATTCTTTATAATGTTTAGAGGCGCACTAAGAACGGATTTTTGAAAATTCATCCCGTAAAGGGGTTAAATGGGGGGTTAAAGTTTGTATGGGGAAATAAGATTAGTTGGGCTATTTTATTCGAAACTTCACAGGAATGTTTTTAATAATAAATAAGTAAACACATGTTTCAGGTTTTTTGGAAATTCATCCCTTAAAGGGGTTAAATGGAGGGTTAAAGTTTGTATGGGGAAATAAGATTATTGGGCTATTTTATTCGAAACTTCACAGGAATGTTTGTAATAATAAATAAGTAAACACATTTATCAGGTTTTTTGAAAATTCATCCCTTAAAGGGGTTAAATGGAGGGTTAAAGTTTGTATGAGGAAATAAGATTGGTTGGGCTATTTTATTCGAAATTTCACATGAATTTTTTTAACAATAAATAAGTAAACACGTATTTCAGGTTTTTTGATAATTCATTCCCTATGGGGGTTAAATGGAGGGGTAAAGTTTGTATGGGGCAATAAGATTAGTTGGGCTATTTTATTCGAAACTTCACATGAATGTTTTTAACAATAAATAAGTAAACACGTGTTTCAGGTTTTTTTAAAAATTCATTCCCTATGGCGGTTAAATGGAAGGTTAAAGTTTGTATGAAGGAACCAGATTCGTTGGGCTATTTAATTCAAAACTTCATAGAAGTGTTCTTGCCAATGAAGATGTAGGTACTTATCTACATACCATGTTATATACGAGTAACATAGGTACGATGAATACTTAGATACTTTTAATATAAAATTTTGGTAAGCAGGAAATGCAGTTTGCTACATAAAAGGTCATTGTGAGGTTTATTTTTAGGTTTATTTTTTAAGTCTAGATAACACCATATTTATTTGTTTGTTCGTTAAAAATATCTACAATTTTGCATGGCGACATTATGATTCAAAGCGAACGAATTTCAAATGTTTGTTTGACAGCTCGCGGACAGTATATGTATAAGCAGCGCGGGTACGCGGGCCGCCTCACTGTAAATTCAGCTTTCTAATTCCTGTAGTTTATTTGCAATTAAGTATTTAATTATGTCATACTAATATGCTATTCAATGAAACAGACTTCAAATAGAATGTAATAAGGTAAGATTCTACTAAGGTTTTGGAAAGGTTAGAACTGCGACCCCACACAGAAACGAACGGCTATCAAAGTAGGTTTTGGGTTAGATTAGAAATGCGACTCCACACAGAAACGAACGACTATCAAAGGAGGTTCAGGTTAGGTTTGAATAGTAACCCCACACAGCAACGAACGGCTTTGAAAGTAGGTTTATGTTAGGTTTGAACTCCAACCCCACACAGAAACTAACGGCTATTAAAGTAGGTTTAGGTTAGGTTAGAACTGCGACCCCACACATAAGCAAACGGCTATCAAAGTAGTTTAAGGTTAGGTTAAAACTGCGACCATTGCGATTCCACGCAGAAATGAACGGTTATTCAAATAGGTTTAGGTTAGGTTAGAACTGTGACCCCACAGATAAACAAACAGCTATCAAAGTAGGTTCAGCCTAGGTTAGAACTGCGACCCCACACATAAGCAAACGGCTATCAAAGTAGGTTTAGGTTAAGTAAGAACTGCGACCAGTACGACCCCACACAGAAACGAACAGCTATTAAAATAGGTTAATGTTAGGGTAAAACTGTGACCCCACACATAAGCGAACAGCTATCAAAGAAGGTTTAGGTTAGGTTAGAACTGCGACCCCATACAACAGCAAACGGCTATCAAAGTAGGTTTAGTTTAGGTTAGAACTGCGACCCCACACATAAGCGAACAGCTATCAAAGTAGGTTTAGGTTAGGTTAGAACTGCGACCCCACACATAAGCAAACGTCTATCAAAGCAGTTTTAGTTTAGGTTAGAACTGCGACCCCACACAAAAGAAAACGGCTATCAAAGTAGGTTAGGTTAGAACTGCGACCCCACACAAAAAGCAAACGGCTATCAAAGTAGGTTAGGTTAGAACTGCGACCCCACACAAAAGCAAACGGCTATCCAAGTAGGTTTAGTTTATGTTAGAACTGCGACCCCATACACAAGCGAACGGCTATCAAAGCTGGTTTAGTTTAGGTTAGAACTGCGACCCCACACAAAAGAAAACGGCTATCAAAGTAGGTTTAGTTTAGGTTAGAACTGTGACCCCACACAAAAGCAAACGGCTATCAAAGTAGGTTTAGGTTTGGTTAGAACTGCGACCAGTGCGACCCCACATAGAAACGAACGGCTATTAAAATATGTTTAAGTTAGGTTACAACTGTGACCCCACACATAAGCGAACAGCTATCAAAGTAGGTTCAGGATTAGTTTAGAACTGCGGAATAAATATTACTAAATTTAAACCAAACTAAAATAAGAACCCGTAAAGGAAAACCTCAAGCATCATTTAAAATTCCCTGATTTAAATTTACTAGAAACTATTCTTCGACAGAATGACTTGTCGATGAAATGAAAATACTTGAACCGTTGTCTTTGAAACAACATTCGATTAAATGATTGTCGACAAGTCAAGGCGAAACCCAAAAACAAATATCACAAATATTAAACTTATTTCGGCTACTTTTGAATCTCCTGAGAAAAAAAAAAACAAAATAGGATTCATTATTTGCAGGAAACCGTGTAACATGCATAATATATAACTACATACAATCGAAATGGTAACCTCCTTCTTTTTTAAAGTCGGTTGAAAACATTTTTTTTCATAGAAGTCCAAAATCTACGCGTGCGAAGCCGCGGGCAAAAGCTAGTTAGTTAATATACGCGAGTTTATAGAATCTATTGGAATAAAATAAGTAAGCAACTACTACATCAAAGTTAAAACTAGGTAAAAAAAAATAATTAAAAACTAGATCTAAAATCTACATAAACCTAAAAATTACAGAAAAACATTACAAAAACAAGTATAAATTTAAATTAAATTTATAAATAAAAAACGGGCTCGAGCTCAGTGCCTTGCGGCAGGGTGCCAAGAAGGCTGGCGGCATTGCCGCGTTGGACGGCAATGCCAATACGTTGCGCAAGGTAACAACCAGCCCTCCTGTCACCCGTCGCATCCACCAGGCGCTTTGAGAGCTCTTTGTAAATGCTGTGAGCACCACGTCCCCACGGCCCGAGGGTTTCCACCCCAAACGGCTCAAACATACAGCCAGAGTCGATAACTGCATATTTGCGCCGCTTGAGGTGTTCCGCCCCATCAGCGGCGGCACCAGCTCTAATTGACGTCCCCGGAAGATGGGACGGCGCCAGGGTATCCACGCAGGTGGCATCCCAAACTAGCGGCCGTCCCATCTTCCAGGGTACGAGGGTCATCCCGCGAGTTTATCCGTTTTCATAGTTTTATTTCATGTGTAATCCTCGCGGTAACCGAAAAAATATTAAGCTTATTTTTGTTGGTCACGTGGAAGAAAAAAGGAGTCGTGGACGATTACCAACCCGTTGGATCGATGCAGTGAAGGAAGCCTGTCAGGGTGCCCTTCAAGCGTCTTTCCGGAAGGCGGAAAACCATGACAAGTGGAGAGCTTTGGTGCAAGAAATTCCGGCCTCAAATGGTCACGAACCTCAGTCATGAGGAAACGAAGAAGAAGAGAGTATATATTTTACCTTGATTGTACAAATGAACAGTATTGGAAGACACTGAGTTGCGTCAGAGAAATAAATAAAAGTTAGGCGAACAGCCGAAATTCGGCTTGATAAGTCGCACGTGACTGGAAACCGGAGAGGTTTGTACAAGCATTATTTTAAGTTGTTCTCGATATTGTTTCAGAAACTTGTGAAAAGAATAGTCCATAATGCGTACAATTATATTTTACTAATTCGATTACATCATTTGACAGGGTGTTCGTGTTGATTTGCGTTAAGCTGGACACGTTACTTGGGACATTAATAAAAGTTGCCTGGGGCCCGTTTTTCGAAAGCTTGTAACTTGTAATACAAGTGGAAGTCTCTTTTTGACATCATAAGTTAGATGAGGACTTCCGCTTGTATTACAAGTTACAAGCTTTTGAGAAATAGGCCCCTGGTTTAGCTTTTGTTAAATTGGAAAAATAAATTACGTTTTCACACATAATAAATGAAATAGTAAGTGTGAGAGGACCTTAAGAATAACATAAAAGTTAATCTCAGGTGACTGACGTTTGAATGTAATAAAGGTTGCAATACACTTTTTCAGTCATTAAACTTATTTTTTAATAACTCAATAACAGTAAGAGTTAAGACACTAGTTTCTTAGAGAAAATTATATTTGACCTAAATAAGCTTCCCTTAAATTAAAATCAAATAAAGAAAAAACAACCTGTATTAATTTAAATATTAGACGTCATATACGAAAGAAAAAATACCGATGTTTACCAACGCTGAAGATGGGATTTGAACCCACGTCCTCAGCTTTCGCGGCTGATGTCTAAACCACTCGGCCACTCCAGCTTTGCGGACACCGGTCGAATTTCTCGGGTATATGCAATCTGTTACTATGCTATAGGCGCCTTTGGCTATACTCTAACCCCCTTATTAATCAATAATTAATAAAATAATTCGAGTTGTTCTACAAAATTATTATTTTAGATTAACCTCTCGTGTGTCGCGAATAGTTTTTTCTGATAGTTTTTACGTCACTGACTAGTGCTAAGACATTACACGAAGTGTTAAGAAGTACGTGCATCGGAGACATGTTCTGGTTAAACCTCGAACGAAGTGCGTGTTTAAAGCGATAATAGTATGAAAGACTTTTTGTCTTTAATAAATTATACAATATTTTGCAATGCATTATGATGCATTTATTATCATGTAATCATGAATTGGTATACATTTGAAACGAAAATAATGTTTAGTTTCTCCCAATATACATAAAGGACATCATGTCTGCAGAATACATTATACGTAAACATCTCCATGTCACGCAAAACACCACTTTACGACATTAAGTAATTCGATATTTTATTTTTTTCTCATCTTCCTGGACGGTAAACCGATACGACTCTTAAAAGCCTGTCAACAAGCTACGCCGTCATATAACATTTTGTGAAAAATAACTAAACGGACCCAAAATTACTCTTGTGGAAAAATATCTGCAAGCGATATCTATGAAAATATTGAAATGAAAATGAGATAACATCTTACAGTGTAGATATCCGAAAATATCATTTAAACGGCTCAGTGAATTCTAAAGGAAACATGATAAAGAGATTTGAAAAAGTTTGATGGGAATGAATTGGTCACATACAGTGTGTGTATTTTATACGGGCAAATAATTAATCCAGCTGTAATATCCGATCATACGAATCGTATATGATCATCATTTCGTTAAATTTTGTTGTTAATTAGGTGTAATGATTTTTCTAAAGTGCAACTCAGCAGCAATGCATGCCGTCCAACTGACATGACACTCCTATGACGTTTAGATACTTATGTCTAATTTAATTAATGTGGCTACCAGTGAACGCTATACATTGCGTGCTCAATTATTCACAAGGTCCGATAGTAATCGCCATTAAAATTCGCCTTTATCAAATACACACGCTGTATTATGTTTACTAAGTTAGTACTTAAGTTTGTGGCCGAGAATTAAACTTATAGGACCGAAAGCCGAAAAATCGAAAGTCTAACCACATCTATCTTACCGATGACTATTTTCGACGCCTGTTCCACAAAAAAACATTTGGTAGTCAATAGTCATTACCGAATTTTCAAATATACTTGCAATCAACGAATATGAATCAGGTGGATTTTTTTTATAAAAAATACTGGAAACATAGTGATTTCAAATATTTTTAAATAAAAACAACTCGGGGGTAAGATGAAACGGTTTTCAGAATGGGGAAAGACAAAATGTCGTCCTTCTGGCACAGCGTCTCGTCTGCCGATAACATTTTGTCTTACCCCATTAAAAACCGTTTCCCTCCTTACCCCACCTTACTATAGTAAGGTGGGGTAAGTAAGTAAATTATATATTAGTATAGTAAGTAAATATATATATTTACTTACTATACTAATATATTTCCAGTGGTTTTTTCTTTTGTCTGTACAAACCACTCTAACGAAAATTTAAATATTTTGGACTCCAATGAGAATCAGGGAAATGCCAATACAAGCTGATTTAACAAAAAAACCCTATATGTACATAAAACAAGTTGTGTTTGCCTGTAATTGGGTGAATACTGCGTCATGTTTTGTTTGTGCTATTATTTAAGTTCATATGTTTTGGTATTACACCTGTTGGCAAACCTTAATAAATAAATAAATAAAACATTCTTCTTTGATTATGGCCAAGTTTCATTATAAATGATTCTGCGTAAATATTGTTTCTGCTTTGTACGGTTTGATTACAAAAGATTGTAGGACCGAGCCGAGTCCGATAGTGATTGATCGAGTAAATACAGTGTTACGATGTGTATCTTCGAAATTTCGGACCTGCTTTTATGTAGGAAGGCCATGAAAGTCAATTTCAGAGTTATGTTTACTGTTGGAACTCGGTTTAATTGTAGTATAATTTGTATGACTTTTCAGTTTAGTAATAACGGATTCTACGATAATAAATGTTTACAAACGAAATAACACAGTAACAAGTTTCAAGTTTTAATTGAATTTGGTTTTTAAGAAATGGTTTAAAAATAATAACTTTCAATATAACTAGGCCTACGCATTTTTTTAATTCGATGGTGTCACACAAGCATACGGCCTTACCCCCTTATTCATAAAAGTTTGTTAACTTAACAAGCCGGTAATAATTGTTTGTCCCTTTTGCTCTTATGGACACATTGTTAAGACCGAAAGGGACCAACAATTAATTAGCGGCTTGTTAAGTTAACAAACTTAACAAGTCGGGTTAATGTACCTATATACTGGTATGTACTTACTATATCCAATAGACACCTGAAAGTCACATTTTCAGTCTTGTATTCAAAAACTAAGGAAAAAATAATAATGTAATTTGACATAATTAAGAATTTCATGAAGAATCAAATCCTTATTCTCTTTAAACCGGAATAAGTGCAAATGATTACACGTGTTTGTGATAAAAATATTACCTAGCAAGTTTTGGTTATTCTTAAATATTTCAGTCATCTCTTTTCCAAAATCTTCAGTCAAAAAGTTCCTTTTACCGCCAAAGATGACGTAAAAATATTTTGCAAACTTTTTTTTAATTCTGCTGCTGCTGAGCATTTTGTTTGAATCTGTTTGTTTTTTTTTTATTATTTGAAATGGCCACAGACTAGCCAAGGACAGAGACGCGGCCTACGATGGAGTGAGATTGCCCAGAAGGTGCCTATCCGGATCAAAGCACTGGATTGACCTCCATACCCCGAAAGTCCTCTCAACCGAACGCATACATCTTAGCCGAAAAGTTCGTGAAGCTATTGAAATTAAGAAACATCGGAATTTCAATCAAAATCTCGTCTTAGTTGGAATCCTGTGATTTGCAAATATAAGTGGGATTAAACCTCCATTTTGGAGCCATTAGATGTTGTGAGTGTTGTGTGTAGGTGTAGTGACAACCCTTGCCTAGAAGTGACATAATCAAAACCAAGTGCGGGTAGTTCACAAAACTACATACATTTTATTCATTTTCTCGCCAGCCTGCCTGCGACCACGGATCGTCATGCCCGTAATGTTAGGATAATACTAAACGTAAGTTTACGCGATAAAGAGTATTAAGACCTGTTTATCGTTAAAATAGTTATGAATTAAAAAAAATGTAATTAGTATATTATTATTATTTAGCCGTGTGGTGACGGCAGTAAGAATATATTTGTCACCACCCCAACTCCTCCTGCGGGTGTCGTAAGAGTCGACTAAGGGATTGAAGTGTCACATGACCATTACTCGGTAAAAGATTGATGACGGGCAGCGTCATCATAGTGGACACATTACATTACCTGCGATCGCCAATCCGCTGGCCCAGCGTGGCGATTATGGGTATTTACCTCCTAATGCGTCTATACGCAAACTTGATAGGAGAGGCCTACGTCCAGCAGTGGATTATCATAGGGTGATGATGTGATGTGATAATTATTACAAAGTATGACCTACGGTGCTATTCACTGAGCATGGTCCGACATGCTTTGGCTGGTTTTGATTAAAGTTTGTAATCCGTCAGTCTCCATCGAATGCAAGATGCAGTAGTTAGATTTGTCGCTTTGGTGGTTTGAAGCAAACTTCCTTCAAAGTTTCTGTTAGGTCGTATCGATCCATAATCGGATTGCTAGACAGTTGCAAAGTAGCTATTTATCTAGCTTTTAGCTTAACTTATTTACTAACCAAAATGTAAGATGATCATTAAATGGTAAGTTAAACGACCAACATTCAATATAAGTATTTAGTATTTTAGCTTATATAATGCCCCACTGCTGGGCACAGGCCTCCTGTCATATATGAAAGGGATTGGGCTATAGTCCCCACGCTGGCCCCACCTTTGAATTTTTCCCGGATGTGTGCAGGTTTCCTCACGATTTCCTTCACCGAAAGCTAATGATAATTATCATCTGATATTCCGTACATAAGTTTCGGCAAAACTCATTGGTACGAGCCAGGATTTTAACCCACGACCTCCGGATTGAAAGTCAAACGTCTAAACCACTGAGCCACCACCGCTTTTATGTACCTTGTACCAAATATAAAGATATCGTATTTCATTTGGTAAGCAAGACTAAATGATTAAACTTAAACCGCTATTTACAATTAGATGAACACCAGCCTTGGTTATTATGGTATCTAGATTTAAACCGCTATTTAAAATTAGATAAACATCAGTCTTGGTTGTTGTATCTAGAATTAAGAGTCGAATAGACCAGTGCCATATCGTCCAAAAAATAGCTTAAACAAATTATATTCGCCTATTATAACGTATTACGCCGTGTTCATGACGTTAAAACTAAATACGTACCTAATAAAATGTAGGTACATCAATACATGCAGATATTTTAGGTAGAAACTGTAATAACCAAAGCCACAACCCAAATCATATGTGTAAAAGCCCCACATTTACTATAAGCCTCCTTAAGGTCAACTTATTAGGGAAAAGTAAAACAATTTCTGAAAATATTACAAATCGAAAAAGATTTCTTATTATCTTGCGCTATTTCACCCGAACATTGAATAGCAAAAGCAATTTTATTGCGTTGAGGTTTAAAGTTCATCTTTCATTGCCAAGCGAAGTTGGATACGAGGTTTGCAAAGTTATTAATCAGTATCTTCTTACGTCGGCTGTGAAGGTCTGTGGAGTTAGTTCTCAATCTAAGGTTTTTTGTTATGGAATTAGATTGGAATCACATTGCCTCGTGTTTCTAACTAGCGTTTTTTTGGTCAATTTTGCGTCCAATTAGCTAGGGTAAGTTTTAAATATATAGGTAGTTTATTATGACCATTTTATTATGACCAGAGATCGGATGGATTTGCGACATTCTTAGTGACTTACGTCATTTTGATGAAATTTAGTATGAGATGTCGCACAAAAATCCGATCTCTGATTATGACCAAAATCAAGCATGAAATCTTTATGAAATGATATAGTGCGTTTGACGCTTATAGTGAAATTATATACACGAAAACTAATTTTTTTATTGGAATTTGATGTTAAATTACTGCCATGCTCGTGCACTTTTTAAGACCAAGTTCGTTATACAAATACTATGGCGAACTCGACTTCATAAAAGTGGATAGGCTATATAACACTGACTGCGATTTAATATTTATGAAAATGTAATATTATATGAAAATGCCCATATCCACTTTTGCTAGCTTGAAAAGAGTGAGTGTGAGAGAGAAACTGAAAAATTGAGTTTGATTGAATGGGGATTAATAATATTAAAATGTTGTTGCGGAAAGTAGTCTCCAGGCGTGTTTTATTTGATATCGGAAAAGGGATTTATAATTTCATAGCTTCGAGGTTTTACTTTATTTATGGGATAATTTTATTTAAATGGGGCTAAAAAGGGTTTTCAGACAAACATGTCTCTTTTGAATACAGTGTGGAAATCAAATGCGATCAAATATTTGCTGTTAGCTTAGGACCTAAAGACTTAATTCAGATAGATAGGTTGAAAAATATATGTACATTAAGAGTCTTTTCATCGCACTTGCTGTCTAAGCGCGCCATTGCTTGCATGCGTAGCGGGGGTAATAGCAAAGTGAAATTCCCTAGGGAGTCATAGAAATGTCTGTACGTCATAGAATAATATTTTGTCTTAAAACTTATTTTTTGTCCGCAAGTGTGATGAAAAACATTGTATGCATCACGGTCGGTAAGCGGAATACTAACTCGAGTCATTAAAAGCCCTCCGCCTGTGGCGTCGGGCTTCTAACACTCTCGTTAGTAATTCCGTGCTTACCTCCCTTGATGCGCAATGTACTACTATAATTCAGACCGAAGAACATAGGTACATAATATTCAAATTTTAGTGAATTAACTTTTTTTGAGCATGTAATAAAACTATTTAAATGGATTATATCGCGTATATTAATTAAATGTATATCCCGACGTTTCTAACACTTTACAGGGTTTGTAGTGACTGCCAATAGAGGAGATTTGATATCTACCTCCATCAAAATAAGAAAAATTAAAATAAATAAATAGTTTTATTTCATGAATAATCGAACGGTAATTGAACAAAATATTGTTATTTCGTGTAGTTTACTCGTTTAACAAGTGCATAATTTATGATTGTGCAATATCTGGCCTACGGAACTTTTACCTATACTTAGTATGGACTGTCAATGTACAAGTTACAAAATACCTATTCTCAGAATTTCCGAGAATTTTCATGTGAAATTAAGAGTAAGTTCTCTTTGAGAATGTTTCCATAAGAAGTAATAAAAAAGAATGATATTATATTCACAATTGAGTAAACAAGGCATATAATATACGTTAAAAGGCATGTATATCCAACGGTTTTGGTATAATTAGATTGCTTGTAAAATTTAAATTGCCGTGAATATTTCTCTATAGAAGTCTCGCAATTTATGAAACTTCTCCTCGGTACATTGCTAGTGTCGACTATTATACTTTACGTTACCATATACCTATGCGAGAAGTATAGATATACATACCCCCTTATTCATAAACGTCTGTTAACTTAATAAGCCGCTAATAATTGTTTGTCCCTTTCGGTCTTAATAATGTGTCCATGAGAGAAAAAGGGACAAACAATACTTAGCGGCTTGTTAAGTTAGCAGACGTTTATGAATAAGGGGGTTAGTCGATACACAATGAAGGTATCGTAGGTTACAAATAAAACAATCATAAACTATGCACAAAACAAATAAACTGCTCGAAAACATTTGACTGACCTAATTAGAATCTTTCTTCTTCTTCTTTGTCGTTAACACTCTTACCAGAGTGGTCGTGGTCATCACTTCAGCTGTTGGTGGCAAGCTTTACAACACGTCGCCACTCCTCTCTGACGGCCGCCCTCCTCGTGCATTCATGCAGTGATGACGAGCCATTTACCCACCTACCATTACCCGCCTACCATTAACACTTTGAGTGCGGGGAACTCCCGAGGGGAGTTCTCTGTGGGAGTTTCATTTTCGCTACAAAGCGGGAAAATCACGGGGTCGGCTACGAGCGTAGCGCGTAGCAATCGTCCGCAATTAAAGTGTTAAATTTTATGAAATGAATGGATATTCGAAAGCCTTTTGAATGCGCTCTCGCAAAAATAAGCAAACACGTGAGTTTATACCAACCCATCGTAGTGATACAAAGTATCCGGAAACTCCGACATACAATGTTTATGTTTACGGCTTTTGTTACGACGGCATCTATCCGGCTTCGAGTAGAATGCTATCAATGTTGTAAAGTGTACTATGACAAATATTGCTGACTTGGTACAGTCGCTATCAGGTTTAACGGAACGGTCAAAGTGCTCATAGTACATTGTGTATTAAGGGCGGTAAATAAGAATTTGTGAACGAGTGTGAAAGTAAAGCCCAAGCCGAAGGCGCCGGCTTTACTTCACACGAGTTCATAATTTTTGTACCGCCCGTGGCACACACAATGTTTTTCATCACACCTGTGAGGCAAAAAAAGTAAATAAAACAATATATTTTCACAAAACTACTCTAAAATGATCTAAATCATTTCTCAAAATCAGGGATGAAATCTCGGCGCGGCGCGCGCCGCGCTAGTGCGACGTAATGTTATATGAAAATCCTTGTAATGACGCATCTACGGCACGCATCGCCGCAGCGCATTGGCACACTTACCGAACAGGGTGCTTAGCCAAGTTGCCAATCGCTAGCGCTTCTAGCGTATCGTAGTTTTCCCTCTCTATCACTCTTTCATATTAGTGCGACAAAGACAGTTAGCTGGCTTTCGTTTACGATTGACAATTAAGCGTTAGCGAGTGGCAACTTGGCTAAGCATCCAGGTGTGATGACAAAAATATTTGAAAATGGAAATAGTACTGTCGAGGTGTTTGCAAGCACTTTAGCCGCAGGAACACTTCCGCTTAAATACATTCATTTATTGTATTGTTGTTTTTTAACCGACTTGGAGACGAGAGGACGAAAAAGGAGGAGGTTTTCAATTCGACTGTTTTTTTTTGTTGTATGTATGTTACCCGATATCTCCGAGAATCGTGAACCAATTTGTAATCGAACGTATATAATCCCGAGATGGTCCCATTGGCACCAAGTTGGGGTCTGATGATGGGATCTTGGAGAAATCGAGGGATCTCTTTAAATATTATAGGTACCTAGATGTTTGGCGCTATTGGTAATTTTAATTAATTTACAAGCATTTGCATTCAGAAAGTAGGATTTGATGATAGGAAACCAATGATGGAAACAAATCGGGGATCTCGGATTATTCGGTTGAAGTCGGTTTGTTTCAGTAAATCTGCGTAACAATTTTCTACCTACTGACTAGTCTTTGAAACGATGCCGATGTACCTTCTGAATATAATTCTGCTATACTCGTACATTCTGTCTAAGGCACAGATGTCATATATACCATAGATCAAGTAAACGTATCTACTTAGCGTGTCAAATGAACTCAGTGAAATCCACTGAGTTGTCCGTCTTTAATCGCAGCTTGCAGCTTTCGGGCGTCAAATTTTGTAAGTTGAAGTGAACAAAAACATTAATAATGCCTCCTTAAGTAATATTAATTGCAACAACACAAAACAATATGAATACTCAAGGGCCTGAGACATATTTAAAATCATAGGCAAGTAACAACTTCAGTACAAAATCTGGCACGCTCGGCCGCCATACAAATGAATGAACTTGTTTCTTCTATCCAAATCTAATTCTGTGTATAAAGGTCTTCGCAGTCTTCGCACATTATAAGATTATAACTATTTATAATAACTCAGCGACGTCTCGAGTCTATGTCAAATATTGAAATTTATATCCTTTGTCATATATTCAAGGTCTATTTCCTTCCTTTTTTCGTTGGAATTTTATATTTTGATTTTGTAAGCAGGTTCACTATTGACTAGACTAATGGAGGATTGTAAAACAAGAACAAAGCAGAGGAAAGTAACTAGTTCATTAATAATTCTTTTCCGGACAGCGTCAATCTGTCCAGAACATAAAGAGGGCACTTAAAGCGGCACTAAATTCCTAAGTGTCGGCGAAGCTTATTACTCCGGCCACTCTTAAATAATTTTATTATTATGGCGGTCCCGTTTTTCTTTCTATGACGCCTCTGTTTTGTGGCCGCATTTAAATGGTTGTGTAAAAGTTCTTACACAGCTACTTGATAGTACAGTCCGCCATCGTTCAGCTACGTTTTTGGAGTTGATTCCAGTGTCTGCGAATTTATTTTTTATTTATTGAACACAAGAACAGTAAAGAGTGCAGAAAACGTTCGCATGATGACGCCGACATCCGTAAGAATAAGAATAAGAAATGTTTATTAGCACAAAACAATATATGCTTGGTTAAATTAACAATTTACATGTGCACAGTGAATTGCGCTAAAAGGTCTTCACTCAGCATAAGTTCTTATGTAAGTTACAGGGACGGAGCTATACTAAGAAATGAGATAGTGATTCACCTCTCATTCCTTAGTATAGCTCCGTCCCTAACTATAACTTACGTGAGAACTTACAGGTGTATGGCTGGCCTTAGGTTATAGCACCAAAAGAAGAAGAAAAATACAAGAAACTCACATGTTAGATGTTACATAAAAATAAAATCAAAATTTCCCAATGTTCTAATAGAAAGTTGTTGGTATTGTTCATGACACAGTTATTGCTAAGACAAATTAAGATTGGCCCTTGTGGCATTGTACTGAGGATGCTGACGGCATTTCCTCGCTGTATCGCAACACTGATGTGTTGTGCGAGGAAGTCGTCAGCTCTTCAAGCAGTTTTTTAGTTACGTCAACCAGACGTTTCGCTATTTCAGCAAACTTACATACCGTCGTTGCGCCTGCAAAAACCGACATGTGGTGGATTTTAATTACTTGCAATTAATACCCTTTGTGTATAGTTGCTAGGTTTTTAAGGATATTTATTTATTTCAAAGTCATAAATCAATCATATAGCGGATTTTAGGCGCAACGTTACTACTTATAAAAGGTTGAAACATAAACATCTTCACACTTGCGGCACTTTTTAAAAATTATGTTTTTAAGATAAACCATATTAAAATAATGTCTTCTTATCTTTACAAGAAGAAACAAACGAAAATACTAAACGAGCAATGTTTATCGAACTCTCTATAAACATTTATCAGGTTAATAATATTTTATAGACTTGTCAAGTACTAATAAAATAGCGCCCAGTTTAACTTTATGAAAATATATAAAATCTTTAGAAATTGAAAAGTATATCGATTTTTAAATAACATTAAAATTTCTCATTTTGCAGATACCCATAGATTATTTTATACAGTGTGTGAATATAATACTGACGATAAATGAAAACAGGCATTCCTTGATAAGTAATCATTAATAAAGCGTCGATTGTAAAAAACAACATTGTTGAAGACCTTTATTGAAAACAAAACTTAACGTCATGATTTTTGTCTTACGAATAAATTTTTTGTGTAGCCAACCTAATTTCGTGTGTGTCCAACTTTTGGCAGTAAAAAACAAATTCATTATTTTCTGTGAGCAATTAACAATAGGCGCCAGCACCTACTTTTTTTAAATTTGCCGCCTTTTTCTACTGCCAATGGGTTTTGGGCAGAGTATACCATATAGTTTTATTACTTAGTACTTATATCATAACTTTCAAGACACAATTAAGGGTCTCACCAAACCAATCGACGCGGAGTCGGCTTTCGCCGAGTGTTTTACACCACACTATTCGCATTTAGCCGATCGACCGTCTCCGCGGTTGAACACCTGCGTTAAGCAGTCTCATCCTCCTTGCGGCCGTAGAAACGCTCGATCGCCTGCGGTAGCAGTTGTAAAGCGGCGGTCGGCTCTCCCGTGCTCCGTCCTGCCGTCGAGACGTCCGACAGCACGCGTACAGCCGCCGAGTCCGACGAACAGTTAGATAGGACAGCGGGTGATCGGCAATCGTAAATCTCATTTTTGGAGACTAGTTGTTAGAAACTAGTTTGAAATTGAACAGACGTGTATGATTACGACGTTATTACTTCGTGTTGTCAGATCTATTGCAGATTTTAATGTGGGTAATAATTCAAATGAATAAATACAAACGCATCAGTAGCTACTTCGGCCGTCATTGGCTCTTTTCGGCCGTCGTCAGCTATGTTCGGCCGTCGAAGACGCTGAACGGCTTCCGCCAGCTCTGACCGGTGCTTATCGCAGGTACTCGGCCGTGATCGGAGCCGTTCAACTCTTTCCGGCACCGTACGGCGGTATTAGGAGATTTACGAATGCGAACGTGTGCGTTAGGCTGCAAACGGGGTCGTACGAATGCGAACAGCTTTACGGCAAAACGCCGTTTTCCCGTCGAAAGACATCGTTTCGCGTGAGCCGAGCCGATTTACGATGTCCTCGCTCTTATTGCGTTGACATAAAGCTTTTTCCGTACGCGATTAGCCGAAACGGCGTCGACTAGTTTGGTGAGACCCTTACGCAATCGTGATATTTATTTTGAGCTTTGTATGTACAATTTTTTTGCAATCGACTCTTAAGATGCAACTTCTTCTTCTTCTTCTACCTAGCGTTATCCCGGCCTTTGCCAGGGTCCGCTTTCCTGCTACATTTCCTCCACTTTACGCGATCCTGGGCATCTTCTACTGTAAGCACATTCACACTCATGTCAGCCTTCACGACATCTAGCCATCGCTTCTTTGGTCTACCGCGGGGTTAAGGCATATGTTTCCTACGTAATCAGGTGGCCTACGACAAACGTGACCAAACCACCGAAGACGGCATTCTTGAAGCTTCTCCGCTACGTCACGGACTCCGAGGCTACCACGGATGTACTCGTTCCGAATGCGGTCAGCACGCGTAACGTCGCACATAATGTTTTAAAGTGCAACAAAAACACTATTATAAATATTTTACACAACGCAAAATCAGCGTTTGAAGTTACCTTCCAACGAGCGTTTAAATCAAGCGTTGGCATTAGGATTGCGGACAGACCTATTTTACACGGGTAAAATTTAAATTGAATAAAATGAAATTGAATTTACCCTGTACTTATTGTGTCTTTTCATCCTGACATGATCTCGTTTCTATGGCAAAATCCCTCATAACAAGCATCGCATCTGTATATTCATTGCGTTTATAGCAAATGAAAATCTAACCATCAATTAAATCAAAGCACGTCTATGGATTAATGCCCGAGTTATCAAGATTATTCCGATAGATCGCCGCGAATATCGCCGCCCACAGCCCGGAAGCCTCGCTTTTAGCCAATGATGTACAAAAACATTGAATGAAACGAAATTGCATATCTGTCAATTATATAACGCATGAAAAGTAACTTAATTATGTGTCTATGGCGTATCATATACAGGCCGTCTAAAAATATAGGACATGCAGGAAAAGTACTTAAACCTGTGAATACACAATTACTCACTTTAAAAAATATATTTGTTGGGATATATGTTTCTTAGAATATGATCTGTTAATTAGTCACTCCTATTATTGTTACACTCTGTATAGTATTAATCAACTCTCAACTCTTTATATAAACCTGTTTTTTTTTAACATAAACAATTTCCAATGAAACCATTTTCTTTGCACAAGATCTTTCGACGATGGGAATATCAAACAAGGGTTATTTAAGATTAACAATATCCCTTCTACGTGGCCTCCGGGTCGCTTCAACTGTCCCGTCCCTGATGGATTGGATTTACTCAGGCAATAATACAATTATTTTCGGGAACACACGGTAATATTTACAGTACCGGCCAATAATATATCACATACAGGTTTTTTTAAGTAGAACTTTTTTTATATTTTTAAATGGTTTCCACACATTCCACCCTACGACTATAATAAATATTATGTAGATTGTAGATAGTCTAGGCATAGCCCTTGTACTGGCGATGAAAAAACTTGGCATCATGTAGTGGTTTTTTCATAAAGAGTGTTTGCGTAAGGCATGGATTTCATAGTAAAATTCACTTGTTTTACTGTAGCTATTTTAGCAATATGCTGTGTCTCCCATTATAATTTACAATATCTAAATGCAATTCCTTTTCATCATTAAACTGTGCAAAAGTCCCAAAAAATATGCTATCTACATAAGAACATGTGCCGCTTATAACTCTATACACGCTCATACAAAAAGTCACGAATGTGATATATTATTGGCCGGTACTGTACCAGGAAGCACTAGCAATGTACCTACAAGTTGCAGAACATTCTCAGAATTGCGGGAATACACTCGGAAATTTCCGAATTTTCATGAGAGTTTAAGAGTAAGTTCTGATTGAGAATGTTTCCATGAGAACTTATAGAAAAGTGTTATGAAGAACATTGTATTTTAGGATTGAGCAAACAAGGCATAAAATATAACTTAACATTTTTATTGCGAACGCGCGAACTACGCGCTACGCTCGTAACCGATCCCGTGATTTTTCCGCTTTGTAGCGAAGATGGACCTCCCACAGAGGACTCCCCTCGGGAGTTCCCCGCACTCAAAGTGTTAAAAGGCATGTATATACAATGGTTTTGGCATGATTAGATTGCTTGTAAAATTCAAATTGCCGAGAACATTCTCTTTAGAAGTTTCGCAACTATGAAACTTCTCCTCGGTACATTGCTCGGAAGCACACATCAACATCCTATGATTTACTAATCACTTCCCAAACTATTGTTCCCATAGTTTCATTTGGTAGAATCATCAGCATCACATGGTAAACCAACATTAAGTACGCAGACGTTTCTTTCGCATAATATCACGTGAATCTCGTTCCAACATAGTCTAACCTAGTTACCAAATAAAAAATCGGCCAAATGAAAGTAAGCAAATAATAATTTGGTAAAAGTTGGTATACCAAGTGAATCATCTTCGAAAAGTTGGTTGGTAAATGATCATAATCGCCACGCTGGGCAAGCGGGTTGGCGATCGCAGTAGTGTGTCCACTGCGATGACGCTGCTGGCCATAATCAAACACCAGGATGCTTAGCCAAGTTGCCAATCGCTAGCGCTTAGTAGCGTATCGTAGTTTTCCCTCTCTGTCACTCTTTCATATTAGTGCGATAAAGACAGTTAGCTGCCTTTTGCCGATTGACGATTAACCCCTCGTATGCTTAGACACGGATCCGTGCGTGGGAATTTCAATTTATTGTTTTAAGTGTCAAGGTCACTTTTTCAGTAACTTAACTTGACAGGCCGCATACGAGGGGTTAAGCGTTAGCGATTGGCAACTTGTCTAAGCACCCAGGAAGCGTTGCTAGTCAACCCCCTGCGATTTTGTATGCGGAGGCTTGTATTTCATTTTGTGATTATGAAGTTTAATTTAAAAAAAAATTATAATAAAGATGCGACACGCCTCGGTTTTGTACGGGTACAATACTTATAATAGTCTGATACTAAAACCTTCTACTTATAAATTATAAATATTAGATGTCATATACCAAAGAAAAACGACCAAGATCACCTATGTCCGAGGTGGGGACCCACGTACTCAGCTTTCGCGGCTGATGCCTGTACCCCTCGGCACAGTCAAAATCTACGCACCTAAATCGACCTATAGTCTGATTTCAAAGAATGAACTTTTGACAGTAGTTATACATTAATCCCCACCTCGGACATAGGTGATCTTGGTCGTTTTTCTTTGGTATATGACATCTAATATTTATAATTTATATGGTATTAAGTAGTGTGACTACTGGAGAAAAATTTAAAAGTACAAATCAAAATATTTAGTTAATAAATAATTTGATTTGTGTTTTCACAATATGTTCCTTCTACTTATACAGGGTGGCCAAATAAGAGGTATACACTTTATTTTTGAAATTTTATTCTACAAAAATTAAAAAATACAAAGTATCACTGGTTTAATTTAATACTTAGGGTCGGCAATTACACATGGAAGAGAATATCAGACAAATGTCCACCTCTAGCAGCATTGCAGATGCCAACCCTTTTCATCGCGTTTTTCCTCACTTTTTCACACATTTCCGGCGTTATCTCAGTGACCGTGGTCCGAATATTTTGTTTTAATTGCTGAAGGATGGTTGGCCTATTAGCATACACACGTCCTTTTAGATAACCCCACAGAAAAAAGTCAGGAGCTGTTAAATCAGGCGATCTTGGGGGCCAATTAATGTCACCTTTTCTCGATATTAACCGACCGGGATACATTCTTTTTAATGTTTCCATTGTGGCTCGTGCCGTGTGACACGTAGCCCCGTCTTGTTGAAACCACATGTTTCCCAAACCCAAATGCATTACTTGATTTGAGAAAAAATTGGTTATCATCTCACGGTACCGTTCTCCGTTTACTGTAACAGCATTACCCATAGCATCTTCGAAGAAATAAGGCCCAACTACCCCTCCTGACCAAATTCCACACCAAACTGTTACTCGACGAGGATGCAGTGGTTGTTCATGGATTAAAGATGGTTGTTCTTCCCCCCAATAGCGAGAATTTTCTTTATTAACACACCCGCTGAGGTCGAAATGAGCTTCGTCACTCATAATGATTTTTTGATGAAATCCTGGGTCTCTTTCCAGCTTGGTAAGCATAGCACTACAGTAATCACGACGGAGTACATGGTCTTGAGGCTTAAGTTCTTGAGTTATCTGTACCTTATACGGAAACAAAGACAGGTCTTTCTTTAAAATTGTTTGGAGAGAAGTCCTCTTAATTCCGACTTGTTGAGATCGTCGCCTGGTAGTTAATGTCGGTTCTGCGGCTACACTTTCACGAACTGTTTGAATATTCTGTTGAGTACGAGCCTTTTTGACACGATGAGGAACTGTTTTGTCTGTTACCATGCCATACTGCTCAAATTTTTTGACTAAACGAGCTATTGTTAGCCGTGAAGGCAAGTGATTTCTGCCAAAAGTTGGCCGCAATTTCCTTAGAGTTTCCGCAATACACGATTGGGATGAGTAAAACGTTTTAATAATTAAAACTCGTTGTTCCGTCGTAAAACGCTCCATAATAAATTTGCCGTATCTACACAAACTAATTTTGCTGCAACAACTGTCAAACTTACCGCCAAAACAAAATGGCGGCAAAAAAAAGTTGTATACCTCCAAGTTGGCCACCCGTTATTAAAAAATCTACGCACCTAAATCGACCTATAGTCTGATTTCAAAGAATGAACTTTTGACAGTAGTTATACATTAATCCTTATGTATATGAGAAGGAACAAAATGTTACATAAAAGAAGATTACACCGAAAAAGTGCTAGAAAAGAGAAAAATTCTTCAGGAAGAGGCAAAGACAGAACGGGACAAGGGCAACAAGGTTATAATTAGGCAAGACAAACTTATCATATTAAAAAACAAGGAGAAACCGTACCACGATAAAGTAAAGCACAAAAACGACACCGATGATAATTTCCACAATAGAGAGAAGCACACAAACAACATTGAACATGACAGAGAGAAGCTCACAAATGACACAGACTGTAACCAGAAGAAAAGAAATATTAACTCAATATACTCACCCCCACATCAGACTGCAGACAAGGAAAACACCCCCCCAACACCAATATTAAACCCACAGGCCACCAAGCGAAATAAATATACAATTGCAGACTATATGACGGCTCCAGTCAGTTCTACAGCCAGCACAACCAACGCATCACCAGTGGGAAGATCACCTACATCAGTGCAAAGACTAAATTCAATAGTGCAAACAAAAAATCCACCAGTGTATACACCAACAACGCCAGTGCATCAAAATGACAGCATTCCAAAAAATGTATGACGAGAACCCCTCTTCGCCTCCCACCACGGTTGGTCACCGAGGGAGCGCTAGACCACCCACCCTCCAAGGACACATACTCAACCACCACAACCTATCAACTTACTAGGTAAGACTAGCATAACACCTACTATGCAAGAAATTAGAAGTAACCAGCAGAATAGACTATACGTAGGCACATACAATGTCAGGACACTTCGAACATATGAACGACTACTGGAGCTTTCTGAAGCTCTAGAACTAATAAAATATGATATTATTGGTCTCTCAGAAGTGAGAAGACTCGGAACAGAAATTGAGGAACATAGGAATTTTATTCTATGCTACACTGGCCAGACACAAGGACTTCATGGAGTAGGATTCATAATAAAAAAAATATTTGAAACAAAGTATAGTGAGCTTTCAAGGTCTATCAGAAAGGGTTGCCCTATTAAAAATGTTGATTAACAATCTTCATCTTTCAATTATTCAGGTGTACGCCCCAACTGAAAAAGCAACAGATGAACAAGTGAACAACTTCTATGCAACGGTAGAAGAAGCATACCAACTGGCAGACAAACAAGTCATCATAATGGGCGATTTCAATGCCAAGATTGGACAACCAAAACCAGAGGAATACCTAGTCACTGGCAGCCATGGCTATGGCTCTCGAAACCAGCGAGGCGAACAACTGATCGACTACTGCCACCAGAATAATTTAGC
>JALPQI010016155.1:0-19680 GCA_025490895.1 Thaumatotibia leucotreta | reverse complement strand
GCTAAATTTTAGGAGTAAACAATCATAAAGTCATCAGTAAAACAGTCATTTGGTGCACCCTCTTATTTAGATTTTTAAAGTACATAATTATAAATGCGAACTCTCTTAAATGGTTCTTAGTGTAGTTACCGTATTAAATTACGAATAAACTAGTTATTGTTATAACTGCGAACCAAATGTTTAAGATTTCTTATCATTGCCAGTAATATAAATTAAACACCTTACATTTTATTAAAAGTAGCGAAATATATCATTAAAAAAATTTATATTTCGCTTAATGTTTTGTATTAAAACTTTGTAAAATATTTAAAAATTCTGTGTACCGTCAGTGACGGTAAATACGCATTTTTTATAAGTATTTGAATGATTTTAGATTACCCCCCTCTTGTGATTATTTTTTTGTGGTGGTATCCCATTTGTTTACATTTTTGATCTCCAATTCGATTTCACACTTTTTTTTTTAGCGAGCGACTTTGGCGCCAACTAATTTGAGCTGTTATTTGTTTATTGTTTACAAATTTCGATTTCCTATTTTGTTTGTTGTTTGGCACCGTGAAATTATTAAAAATGGAACACGGAACCGACGGACGTGATAGTGATGATACTAGTGATGCATTCCGTGAAAGTTGTGATCGAGCAAGTGACTCTAACGATGAAAATCTACCTCCTCCACCTGCTAAAAAGGTAAAATTTAGAAACTAGATTGAATCTAGACATGGACGAATTCTACAATGAACTAGGCATTGTTAATACGATTTATGAGAAAATTAGAAGTAGTCCTGATTTTTTAAAATTATCAACAGACCAAAAATGGGTAAATATTTTAAAGAACAATGATGACAATTTGCAAAATTTGAAGAAAATTATGGCATTTCTGCTATCTGTTTCTGCCACTTCAGCATTTACAGAGAGAATCTTTTCTGTAATAAAATTGAAGTGGCGTGAAGAGAGACAGAGCAAACCTATCATTAATCAAAAATCAGTTGTTGATTTATATTAATTTATTATTTAATTGTGAGGATCAATTTATAACACCTTTATTAAAAACCAAAAATTGATTAATTTGGCACAAGATACAAAGAAGTATAACTTTAAAGCTCAGTAAAGATAAGGATCATAAGGATAAGGACTAAGGACAAATAGAAATAAATGGTGTATATGTATATATTATTATAGTTCAAAATGAGGTTTTATTCATTACTGCCTTTCCCATAGTATATTTCATACATTTTCTTAATCTCCAATCTTATTATGCATGTGTTGGAGTTGGTTGCTCTGAAGAATAAGTGAAGCATAAGTTAAAATTATGCAACTCTAATAACCGGTAACCAACTAGACACTTCTTTAAAACTATGGTAAGTGTAGTTAAACAAACTTTGCATGCGTTTTAACCTTTTTCTCTAGTGTACTATATTTTTTTTGGGTGTACTATATCTTTTTAGACGAAAATTTGAAAAATACTATATTTCCTTTGAAAAAAGTTGGCAACCCTACCGGTAGTCAATGATGACTCAACAAGCTCCCCTTACAAAAACAGACATTGAGTCATAATAAGGCAACGTCTGTACAAGGGCTTCTAATCACCCCTCATCGCAAGTTGTGAAAAAGAAAATGTAAACCTCAAAGAGCGCGTGACCTCGTAAGCCGAGATTCTTAGGTTACATTGGTTAACTTCGGTTACAAGGCAACACAAAGCCGTTGATTACTTACACTTATTGATATTTACGTGGTTCGTGTGGACATCGTCATATAACAGTCAGTCAATTGAAATGGGGACCGATAATTATGTCGTACCGGTTTCATCGGTCGGTGTGTTGTGTGGGCCGCGGCCCGTTCTTTCTGCAATAGCGCTGGACGGTTGATATTGATACAAATGGTATTAGGTTATTTGTCCAAATCCGAGGCAAACAAGGCAAAATCTGTATGCAATGAGATCGGAACTAAATTTTCTGTCATTTTCTCCAAGAAATGTCAATGACTCAGTGTGCATTTTTACCGATTTTGACTAGATACCTAGTCTAGTATATAAAGAAATGTATAATAAAGTACATAACATACGAAACTAAGTTATGTTTATTGTTCATACTTAATACAGTGCAGAATAGTCATTTATAAATCATAAATAAATCATAAATATTTATTTCAAAGAATATGGTAACAAGTAAATATATACAATTCTGGTGTTAGAAGTTTGAAATGACCAACATATTCTGCCGACATTGGCGTAGAAATATTATTACAAAATGTTCACTATACAATTTATACATTTATGACAAAATAAATAAGCTTAAACAATAAAACAATATGTCAGAACTACTACTATCACTATATAATAATCAAAACGTTCATACATATAAAAAAAATAATTAATCAACAAAGAATTCATAATAGTTATTTATGTGGCTGGCGCATAATAAGAGGCATTAAACATGAGTGTGGTTTTATGAAACGAGCCGTAGGCGAGTTTCATAATAAGATCACACGAGTGTTTAATGCCTAATTATGTACAGTCACATACATAACTTTATCTACATGCATATAATAAGTTTTCTACAATATGTTTATTTTTGTGGCAGCAAATTATTGGTCACGGTTGTAGCGGCGTCCCGGATTTCTGGTGGTGTTTCACACATTTCAACATCACTGTCTTCGTCGTCCTAAATAATTTTTCAGTGTAAATATTTCACAACGAACTCGATAATATTTAACTTTCAAGTCAACAGTCCAAAAAAGTTGTATGTTTGAAACCACAGAGCACGGACCTCTTTAGTGTGTAACCTATAGGCAACCCTCCAACCTCCTTGTTTGAAACAATTCAAACAAAACAAATGACTGAACTGACATTAGTTTTTTTTTATTCATAAACCAGGTAAGGTCTTGAGTCGATATCGATTCTCAAATCGATTCTCAGTATTCGACATTTAGAAGAATGTATGGAATATGAATTTTAATGTGAATGAAATTACAAATCGATTAATTCGATAATCGAAGTTAAAGTGTGTTTTTTCTTTTTAACAGAATGTTCGAAATTTAATTGTGATTAAGATATATATATTGCCGATATCGTAAAGTAAAAATGATACACCCACAGATACAGATTTCTTAAAGTAGGCTATTTGCTTACCGCCGCTAAACATATTGTAGACAACTTATGATATGGATGTAGATAAAATAAGGTAAATGTCATATTCCATTCCAATTTAAATATTCGCGCACACTATAAAAGCGTTTCTCCAGGAGCCAGTCAGTAAGCTTTCTTTTGAATTGTGAGAACGGTAATTCTTTAAACAAATCTGGCAGCTTATTATATATCCGTATGCACATACAAAATACATTTTTTCTACATAGATCTAGACTAAATAACGGAGAATATAGTTTATATTTATACCTTGTGGAACGATGTGACATCTCTGACTGCAATTTGAAATAATCTGGATGCAGTCTAACAAATACACATATTTCCTTTATGTACATACATGCTACTGGGAGTATTTTTAACAATAGATAAAGTGGTTTACAGCTTTCCCAGTATGGTTTTATACAGATGGCTCGGATACATTTCCTCTGAGCTAAAGAGATGTCATCAACATCGACAGAATTGCCCCAGATAATAAGTCCATAACTGAGATTGTCAATAGTATAATCAATTAATCAGTCAGTCAGTCAGTCAGTAGTATAATCAATGGCAGATTTCTAAATATAATACTTATCGCAGAAATGCAATATGGACAAATTATGACTAGTTTCGCCGTTTTGAATAATATTATGTGTAATGATAATTGATTACTTAATATTCTACATTCTCAAGGCTCTCGAAATGGAGTCACACAATCTGTCTGATTAGCATGTGTTACTTTTGTTAGTTAGGAGAATATGCATTAAGTATTTACATGCCAATTCGCTTGCCCAGCGTGGCGATTATGGGCATTTATCTCCTAATGCGTCTATACGCATAGTTAATAGGAGAGGCCTACGTCCAGCAGTGGACTATCATAGGCTGATGATGATGATTTACATGGTCGTAGAGTTACTACGTCTAATAGCTCTACACTATATACAGCTTCTCGTGCTTAATAAAATAATGTTGCTACCGATACCGTGAAATTTAAACACCTACTCAGTTTAGTTATATTGTCAACGGTACCCCGTGTCTGTCAATGAGTGGGCTATGTCTCTACCTCTGTGTGGGTAGTTATTGTTCCAGCCGCAGTGAAAGCGGCCTAATGAATCACTAATGCGTTCACTAACGCCTTAACCCGGCGTTTCCGCTGCACTGCCCTATTTTCGCAATTCTCTAGGGCCGGACGCGGACTACTGCCTACGGCGCTGACTCGAAGGACTTGTCTTCACTTCACTATACATTCTATAGTTCGGGAAATATTATTAGACCGACTACTCTTATCTTACTTACGACCCTTTGTTTTGCATAATTAACAATAGAAAAGTGCTTGACTGCTGATTATCTAGTAAGTGTTAACGCAAAACAAAAGATCGTAAGTAAGATAACAAACAGTTGGTCACAGGGTGGATATTTCCCGAACTATACCTACAAAGTAGCAAATAGTTGTGCTTTCGTTTGCGTGAAAGCTATAACTATAAGGCTTGTCCACGAAATAAAGTAGACACTGACTACATTATTAAACAAGACTGTCTAACAGATGGGTTTAGAATTCCTTCAATGCTTTATTGATGTCTACATTATCTACTTCATCATTATCGTCATTTTTGCTGGCCATGACGACCACTGCTGGACAAGGCCTCCCCGAAAGATCTCTACAAGAAACAGTCACATTCAGCCCACATTTTCCCGTTACTTTCAGATTGACGCATGTAGTCTGAGTAGTACTCGTAACTTGTCTAAAATGACACAGAAACAGAGTCTTTCACAGTTGATATTTTCTATGGTAAGCACATCTGTAACGACATTGTGGGATTGTCTAAAATGGTATACATATTTATTCCCTTGACTGTACAGATGAAGTTTTGTCTAAAGAAAACTCCGTCAGGTCACTGAGCTTTAGAAAACAAGTTGTAAAATTTAAGTCTGTGTATTCAGTCATTTTAGTCTGAGTTTAGAGTGCAACGAACTGCAAACTTTAAGTATTCATTACTGCACTTTGCAAGCCCATAAAGGTGAGCAGTCTAAAATAAAGCACTCCGTCTCTCCCTCCTCCCCTGGGACGTTATTCCTATAACTTACAGAATATGAGTCTTCAAGAGGTAACAATAACAAGATTTAATCTTGAAACTTCAGAAAATCAATCCTGATGTTTGTGTGACTCGCTGATGATTAACACGTTCGACGCCGGTCACACAGCATCTGTGATCAAAAAAATCTGACTGCTATGCCACACATATGTAACCAAAATAACCTTCTATGCCACTACCATTAATGAAATTCTTACTCCTATGCCAGTGGAATAATTTTGACACAGGTGTTATGTCGCTGGCATAGGAGTACCCCAATGGTTGACCCGAGATCCCGACTCGCGCGCGCATGATACGCAGATATCCACCGCTAACACCGACTGCAATGAGTATGAGTAATGCTTGTTTATTCATGGATCACCCGCGTCTTTGTTGTTGATCAACACGTCGTTGCGGAGCAACGCACATCTTTTACTGCCGCCACATGTTCCGTATTTGGCTCGTGGGTAAACATTCGTTCAGCGTAATTAGGGTTTAGTGGTCGTGGCGTGTTGATAATTAAATCGCTTAACAAACAAATTGAGTTGCTTCGACAATATCTAGAAGAGCTAGGTAATATCTTCATAGATTCTTTAGCTAACCCTGTTAATATATGCAGAATTCCAAAAAAAAAATCACTTCACGGGCGGGGTTAGTCGTGAGTTTTGACATGACATTGGTGACATTAAACCTCTTCTAATTTATTGATATTTAATTATTTACAACCCAAAAATGCTATTTTAAAACTGCTTTCTTCAAATATGCACTACACGCACCTAATACTACATATAAGGTCAACATAATAAGTTTGTGCTAATTTCACCGGTTTTTCATAAACATGTATGAAGTGTTTCTGTTCGCCTGCTGTTCCACTTACCCAACCTGACCTTAGTATATTTTTCGTAAACCAAAATATTAAGCTGTTTGTTGTGAAAGCCCTGATTCTTCAATATTTAGCTCATTATTTACGATTTCAAACAATATGGTAGGTAGCTTAGTTTATCAGTAATTAGGTTCACAGTAATGCAATATGCCACGCTCTCTCGTCCATAACACCCTATATTTCAAATGACGTCATACCTATGCAAACACCCAACAATGGTAAAACGGGAAATAGGAAAATTACAGCCAATTATCTTCATTATACTACGACCGGCCTCATTCATAAATATTATCATGACGTTATCGTCGCATCTGTTTTATTGAGTGCGTCCCATGAATGACCCAATTTTTTTTATTACTATTATTCCTCTTGTATATGCGGGTATTGCGGGTGCATGTACTGTACTATGACTTCCTTGTCACGAATGAAATGTGTCAAACTTGTACTCTTATTTTCGTGTAGGTATTCCATATCGTATCGATCAAATTATAAATTAGGAGCAGTAGGTGGAAAGTTTCCTTCGTTTTCAGGAATTTATGCAAACGCATTACGTAAATAGGTACCTAATAATAACATAATTTGAGTGCAAATTAGATTTCCCTAGTTAACGCATATTCGCTATTAAAAAATAGTTTTCGAAATAGTTTAGATATCCTAATTAAAACCTTTTTTCTTTTCTCACCTCTGTCGATGTCGCATGGAACTCCCTGTTTTATCGCCATCAGCATCGTTGTCTTGTCCCTGTTTCGGCTGTGGTAAAATCCCATTAAAACTGAACTAGTAGGTATTTCGTATTGCAAAATGCAAAGGCACTTTAGTCCAAACTAGGTAAGAAATATTGTTTCTTTTAACAAAATCCAGAATGTTGCATTTCTATGCTCCGTCTTTGAAGTTATTTTGTAATACGTGGTATAAAAGCAGCATTGTACAAATGTACATAGTCGCATGTTTTTGATTTTAATAGGATTCAACTATACAGACAAGACAACTCTTTCATTGCAGTATTGCATTTTAAGGGAAGACAGACAGCATTTCTATAGAGCGCGCAATGACTCTGCACGCAACATAAGGCGCCATGAAAATTTTATGAAATTTCTAAAATAGTCTTAAAGAGTTGAAGGCAGGTATCCAAATATAGTACCTATAGCTACTATAGTTTTCCTCAACCAGTCCATTTTACTACCAACAAGACTAGTGTCTGTTTAGGATCTGATCTACATCACAACCCTCAACTTAACCACTTAAACAACAAATTAAGTAAGCTTACAAAATAACCAAGGAAATAATTATTTCGGAGCCGATATAACACTTAAGCTGGATACAGTTCTACACCTTATGCAATTATAGTTATGATTCTCAGCTACTACGAGATGTACACATACGCTGCTTTCTTGATATTCCAGTTTCAGCGAGTACATAGGTTGAACGACTCGTTGATGAGTCAGACGCCGAGTTTTTGTGCACGTTACTAACCGAGATAGATCTACAGCCACGAGGAATGTTTTTAATTGTTCGCTACACGTACAGTCGCGTCCGCTTATTACCATAGAATGATCATTTGATGATAATTTATACAAGGGTGAAGCCCATTTTATATGTATAATGCTAATATCGAAAATGGAATAGTTTGTTACAGCTCATAATATATTTATAAAGTGTTGAGAAGCATTATGTGGCTGTTTAAGGGTGATTCTTATTTAGTTTGACAGGTGTTTAAGGGTTTCTAGGAAGTCCAACATTTAGATACTTATATGTGTGAAGTAGCCCCTGCGTCAAGCTTCCCGTTCATATATAAAAATAAAAATTAAGTTTAGGTAACCTTAACTTTCTGACCTTTCTGTACATGGCTACATGTGACAACTCACAAATCTAAATAAAAATACCCTTAATTGTAAGGTTTTATTAAAAAATAACGTTTATTGTAGGCTGTATGTATGGTTATGTGTATTTGTAATTGATCCACGAAACTGCATAAGGCATCCAAAAATAATGTCAATTTGCAATAGTAAAACTCTGTTTTATGGTACGTGGATGCAAAATGTAGGTTGCCCATCGTTCATAGAGTTTACGTACTTTTTTAACCCTCGCCTACCCAGAACGGTCTTAAATCGATTTACATTAACAAAACATGCACCGTTGTTGTAAGTGGGTCAATGTTACACTTGTGGCCATTTTTGTCACAATTTTGGAGTTACCGTTCGTTTATCGTTTCTTTCTGTTCTAGGGCGTACATTGCTCAAAAAATGCTAGTGGTGTCCTAAGCGATGATGTCATTTGAGACTGCATACAAATAGATTACTCGCGGCCGATGCATATTTTACGCGTCGCAGTAAAAATCGACAGCCTACGTCGTTCGTCAAGGTGAATTGGTTCGTTAACGTTGACACTTGAGCTAAAATTAATCTAGGCTACAAGAAAACTAGCCTGGCTTCCCACAATTCACTAGCCTTACTAGCCGTATCAGGCCAGTCAGTGGAAAACGATCTTCTATTACACTTGGTTGTGACGAATCATGGGCTCAGGTTATGCTAGGGACTAGTTCAGACGAGACTAAATGTTCTGTGAACAACACCAGAAGGAGTCGTATTTCTGGTTTTGCGCAAATTACCACAAGATGCCATATTTAACGCACATTACACTTTGTTCCCACCGATGGATAAAAGGTTTTCGCAACTTGGCTAGAACCTTATTTGGAAACAATCCATTAGGGAGGACTTCACACTTTGAAGTATAAGTATACGTGCAGACCGGTCCATAGTAACATGAGGCAACTTTGTTTTCTGCTATTAGGTAGCTACAAATTTTTACACCAACGAGCGAATTCGCATTCTATCCCACTCTACGAAATTCGTTCGTTACACAAAATGTAATTCGTCGAAATCCGTTCATTTCGTAGAGAGGGGGAAAGAATGAGTATTCGCACTATTCGCTCGTTTGGTGTAAACCCACCTTAACACTAACCCAACCAATATAATCACATATCCAAATCAGATCATCCATATGCTATAGTTAACTCATTAGTCAATAATTAGCATATTGCTGTACATTACTTCGTAGATACATGGACGGATGATGTGTATTTGTATACCTGTCTAATTTCAACTCGTACTCACATACAAACATAATATCTGTTACGTATATACGTATATATTTTGTCCTGTTACGAATTACCGTCACGTGCTTGAAGTATTGTTAAATTTGAAGATATTATATTAACCCTTTTAATGCATTTTTAAATTGGTACAGAAAATTAACAACAGTTGTGTTTGCGACCGTTCTTGTTTTAAGCGATCGAACAAAGAACCGTAGACACTCGAGTTATTTTAAGCAAAGAAAACAAAATGTTAAAGTTTAAACGTTTCCCAATATAGACCGTTTTCAGTGCAACACCTACAACTGCGAAGTTAGTGGCCCAGATTCTTTACGCGGTTTTGAAGCAATTAACATATAATAGCGGTTAGTCATTTCGGTCGTTCGTTAGCGGTAACTAGTTAACGACGTCACGAGTATATTGGCGCCTTGAGCTGATCTGATGACGCATACCTAGATTGAGGATTTCTCAAAACATTAATATATGTTACATAATATTATCACAGCTCTGTAGGCTTATGATGATACCGCGACTTAAGCGTTTGTCGGCGTTGCCGCATCGATATAAATGCGTTGCCGTCACTTTCTAACAAGTATGCAAGTGCGAAAGAGACTTAGCACGATAAATGGATAAAACGGGACCAGCATAAGCGACCTGGTTTCCCTTTATCTCCTTACCATGAGTTGTAATTTAGGCAACTAAAGAGAGTGATGACTTGATGAGACTGATAAGATTGAAGACTTTACAGAAAATAAATATTTGGTTCATTTGGTAATCCAACGCGAATATTTGGCCGAATAATTTTATAAAAAAAACCCTGTTTTTCCTAGTGATAAATAGTAAACTAAACTTAAAAGTTAAAGAATATAAAAGGCAAATAAATTTTAGAGTCACAAAGGTTCAAATGAAAGCGTTTTAGCGTGAAAGGCTAATTCTGTTATTGGTTGATATCAACATTGTCAATTTCTTACAAACATCGAGTAAGGAAAAACGAAATCCGGTTTTAAAATGGGGATCAATTTGTGAAGTGCTAAATTTGAGAAAACCTGCTTGTTGTACTGGTCACGTTCTTGAATCTCCGTCGTTCTTTCCGCTCAGTGTTATTAGGTTCTCTTTACATTCAGTGAAACAATATTCGGCAAATGTAATGCTTCTCGTAAATCCTGGGATATTTATATCTCCTTGGTATTTTTCGCCAATCTACCAATCGTGACTGACCATCAATACTAAAAAACTCATGTCGGGATTATCCGTATTAATTTCAGTTTTATTTCAGCACAAAAATCATTACCGGTCTGAATTAGCCAAGGCAAACATCGTTTGAAATGCGCGAATTAATGGGTTTTCATTTCGATGCCAAGAACGCATATTGTTGGGAAGGTGCTATATGTACTTACTATAATATAGCGTAGGTACGGTATCTTTACATAAATGTGTCATGTCCCCCGTTTATAACGCCGGACTAGGGTTTGCAATATTCGCCCAATTTTAGTATTCGAATAATACGAATACTTCGATCTCCAGTATTCGAATATTCGAATTTTTCGAATAAAACGAATATTATTTCAAAAATACCTAATTAACGTTTTCATGGCATGTAATTGTAAAATATATGACGTAAAATGAAAGTGCAATAACAAAAAACAAACTTTTACGGTACCTAAGAGTTAGGTATGGTCCATAGCATTCTAGCTGGTCTAGAACTCTAGATTAGAGTTAAAAAGTGTCTCATTTGAATCCCTTGATATCTTTAATCATACTGTCCATTCCTGTTTTTTGATCTGACATGTATGAATAAAATTGTAAATCGAAATAGGAACAAGGGCAAAAATAATTCGTAAAAAAAAAATCTAAAATCTTTCATGAAACGATAACCATTAACCACCGAGGGAGCAAGAGGGTTTTCAGTCTAAAATTAAAATGAAATTTTACTTAGGTTGAATAAGATTTTTATAGTCAATAATTAATATACATATACAGCGTAATAGTAATAAATATTGATAACATAATTTATCTCACATTATATTAATAAAAAAAGCTGTTTGATTGACTCTAGCAGTAAGTTAAACCTTATTCAAGAAGGGATCAGAGAACAAAAACTGTCCCGTTTTATAACGACCGATTTGGTTTTATTTGAATACAGATATCTTATCATTATTTTTGTATCAAGCCAAAAACATGACCGAGCTTTTGGGGTATTACAGTTAAAACTAATTACGAAGCAAGTAGCCGGGGTCGCTATTTTATTACTAATTTACAATACCTATGGTATAGATTTAGTTTTGAAAATATTGACTTTGGCAAGGTATACGATAAATCAAATAATATACTATAGGTCGTAGAATTTTTTGAATCGTCAATTGATCCTTTTTATTACATTCGGTAGATATTATGTTTCATATTGATAATTATAACCAGAGGGCGGAATTGTTCATGGCAAAAATCAAATGTCAATAGAGTTGGAACATAACATTTTATAGACATTTCCAACTATCGATAAATCCGGTCATCTTTTACATTTCTGTCTTTAACATTAACCTCTTTGATTAGCTATTCGACCTACAATTTGATTTTGAAAAATAAATGGTACGATATTTAATTGTCATTTCTGTCAATAGTAATTTAACAACTAATTCACGTTTGAAAAAAATGGTTGATGCAAAAAGAAAAATAATCAACAAATAGATAAAGAAATATCCTTGTCTTATTTACGACGAAAACCGCTCAACAATATATTGCTTTGTAATGTTTAAATAACTGGACATTGCATTGTATTTACTTATGTATTTGAGATTTGTTCATAAATAAATAAAGATACGCTTGGTAAATACATTTCAGTTTAATCGATAGTCGATAAAATTTAACGTTCAAACTCTAGTGACATTTGGTTTTTGCCATGAGCAATTCCGCCCTCTGTTTATAACATATATTATACCTACGCAATTTAGTTATCCTAAATTCTCTGTAGGTGCCCTGTATTTGTTGGTTAACTTTTTAGGAGATCTGTCCGATCTTTGCTTGGAGAAAATGCATTTGAACATTTTTAGAAAACAATTAAGGCTATCGCCTTTTAATTATCACCACAAAGTATTTAAATTGATTTCATTAAAATAAACTTTGTTTAATTGTTTAAATCTATTTTTACATAAATGTTAGTGTTAATATTGGGATTTTGTTATAATTGTCCGCAAAATTTAATTATTTTCAAACAATTTTTCACTATTCGAAATATTCGTTTTATTCGAATAATGACTGCTGTCATATTCGAATAGTATTTGACGCGAATAATTCGAATATTCGAATACTCGAATATTCGAATTGCAAACCCTACGCCGGACGCCGGTTTTATGTGCAGCATTGCACAATACACCAGTTGGCTTAGTGTAGAAATGAAGAAAGTTTAATAGTAAGACCTTGAGGGTTTGATAGCCAATAAACAATTTGGGATGATCATGAACCGAAGATATTGATGGTCATTGCCATTCGCCACTTTTATTGTGGCGTAACAAACACCAATGTGTAGACGGTCTTGTCACTGTGCGTATTAAGCCCCTAACCACCCCACCTATACTAATGAAATGACAAGTACTAAGCCCGTGTAGACCTTGCTTAGTGCGCAGTAAACGGGTGATGAGAAAACAGGGATATAGCTTTTCCTCTTATTCGTTTTCCATTAATCTATCAATATTGTTTCAGTCTGCGTCTATTACAGTAGGTAACTAGTCGATTAAATTTAATTGTACCGATAGTAATACAGAAGCACGCCAGTTTCACGCGCTCGATAACAATGTGATATTTTGGGATCGAATCGACGGTGAAGGACCTCCCAACGGGCTCTCTTGGCGTAACGATTCGTAAACACAGCAATAAAATACCCATCATGTATTTAAAATGACTTCACACTTCACAGCTAGCCCTTATACCTAGTATACTTTGATCTTTAGAAAGTAAGGAAGGGATGACTCTTTCTTCCTTCTTCTCAGTAATATTGGCATTTCTTCCTACTGTCTGGAGCGGTCACGTCACAACTGTTACACGTTTCACGTAAATCCGTTTGTTTGGTCTAGGTATACATAGTCCTTACAAACGCTAATAAAATAATTTTAAATGCAGGAAAAGTGCGCCACCTATTTATAAAATTATCCCCTGACTGCCTTAGCCACTCGCTTTGATTTTTGCGATAGATTCTATTACTATGTAAAATAACAGTGATGACATGTAGCCATTGCTACATGAAGCATGTCAGTGGTTAGGGACCATGATAGGATTAAAACAATGGCCTACATTTGCGTTGTGGAAGAAAAGTTTTTCTTTTATGCACCTAGTTAGGTACATAAAAGAAACATTTCTGTATATCTCGAGTGGCGTGATGATCGGTACCCTTTTGTATGAGTCATGATTGTCATTAACCTTGTCCTGTCAATTTACACTGACGAAGTGATCACATAGGTATACTCCGTGGTATTGATGATAATTGTACACGCTTTATGGGTATGTTTTCTCACAAACTACAAGTTTGTCTCGCATATCGTCTAGCTTAGGAGTGTTTGTAACTGGTGACTAATCTTCGGTTGGTTCTTGCAATAAAATTGTTTAGCGAATGCCTAAGTCTTTCAACTATCATACAATAATAGAGTTTGAAAGTTTAGTAAAGCGATAAAGACTAGTATCCGCTCTACTGCAATAATCATACAAGGTGTTTTCAAATTAGTTACCGATATCTTAGGGTATGCATGTGTTCATGATAACGAACAACTTTCCTTATGGGCCTCATATCGAAATCTTGAAAAAAAAAATCACTTTCTATGAAAAGTTGATCACCCGGTGGAACCACTTTGTATGGAAAGGCATTTTTTTTTTTCAAGATTTCGATATGAGGCCCTTAAGGAAAGTTGTTCGTTATCATGAACACAATATGCATACCCTAAGGTATCGGTAACTAATTTGAAAACACCTTATATATGTACCGATGATACAAAATAGCTTTGAAATAAAACCCTTCATACTAAACTCGCATTTCTTTCGCAGGACTAGCGCTGGTGATAGCTGGCGGCGTGCAGTACTCCAACACACCGGCTTCGGCGGCGCCGGACGCCGACAGCGGCGTCGGCACGCTCATCGCGGGCGGCGTCATTCTGTGTCTCGGCCTGCTCTTTGCCGGTAAGTCACATCGCAATCTTAGGGTCTACCGCGGAATAATGTTTCAACTCGATTGAGGGCAGTGTGGAGGCACAACATTTCGTAGGATTGGGCTTGGCTTGGCCTTGAGCTTTGAAACTGCTATTATTGCCGGTCCGGCAATCACAGCAGTGGCAGTGACGCCAATGATGCAGAGTCCGCTACAGATAGACGGGGGAGACGCACTCATTTATTTTGATTTTGGATACTGGTAGGAAATATCCACGGTATAGTATACTTAAGTACTTAATATATTATCAGGACATTAAAACTATAGAAGTAATAAACAGTTAGGTATAAGTACGTGAAGAATGTTTGACCTGACTAAGGTATCTAAAAATAAATGAACCTAGCCTTGGTGATGTTCAAGTGTATATCTAAATGCGTTCTTCGCGGTGCTACCACTTAACCTTTTGCGCCGTTGTTATGTATTGGAATTGAAGGTTCAAATCACGTTCTAAGTGCCATTTGTCTTTGTCAAATGAACGATGCTGTCCTCTTATATCAATCGACGGATGTGTAGACTTATAAGGAAACGTTGATTAAAGAAAATATAATAAAGGTCATGCCAGGATAAGCTGAGTGAATCTGGGATCGAGTTTTGGGTTGTAATATAATAATTTTATCGATTTGTCTTTATGTTCATTTGAATGAATTTGTCCATAGTTAGATACATTTTTATGCTTGGAAAACGAGTCTATTATTCACCAGGTTATCAGTAGGTACTCGAGTGCGGGTATGACTGATTAAATTACGCCCTTGGGGCCCAAACAGGGTGACCGTCACTGTTTTTTGCCTGCATTTATCGGTCTATATTACGCTTTTTTTTTGTCGAGCGTTATATGAAAACGTTACTATACTAAGTTTATTTTGATGAATGATGTGTTGGCAATCCGTTTTTGTGAGACAATTGACATTGGCTACAGTTTAACTGTCGTTAGTCTGTTAGATATTTCTACAATCTGGCAACGTATTAGTACCTATTCTTTAAAGTAGAAGGTATACTATCAATTCACTCCGGCGTTTAACCTTGTAATTGGACGTAGTGTAACGAAAATAATCCAACTTCTGATTAAATATGTCAGTTATCGAAGGCGCTCCGCAAAGTAAATCCTTATTTACTTCACAACTGGATTTACAGTAGTAAACAAAGGCACGCTAAAGGTTAAACGGTAGCGTTAATGCATTCGTGACCTTAACCCGAAAGATTGCGCGCCGATACCGTCGACCATTATGGTTCCCCGACGCTTGCCTATGCCTTCATTTACCCGAGTATCAGTCGTAGAATCCTGATTGGCTTTTTAACTTTGGACTACAATAATACTGATATGTCGTCACATACACGCACGAGCGTAATGTTCAAATTCAGTTTTGACGTGGCGTCTTGGCGTTTAAATAATTTCTGATGTCTATGATAATTATTAGTAGCGAGCGAGTCGTCTATGAACTGAACTGAATGAATGTTGTATGGAAAAAAATGCTTTCGTTCATCAATAACCTTGGCATTGGCACGCAATCTGCGCTGGAACGAATGCTGCAATGAAATTATATTTACCTAACAGTTTTCTTGTCAAGGCACATCCTATTGTCAAGTTTCGGAAGGAGATACTTAAGTACTATATTAAATACTGGTAAAACTTCCTATAGTCTAGGTTAGACTGCGTAAAATGTTTTGTGTCTAAGATAAAGAAAATGAGCAGATCGCTGATCTTTAGTTTTAATGAGGGAAGCAATACTATCTGGATGAATCGACTTTTTCAAACACTAATTTCTTTGCCATCATCATCATCATATCAGCCGAAAGACGTCCACTGCTGAACATAGGCTTCCCCCTAAGATTGCCACAATGACCGGTCCTGTGCCACCCGCATCCAGCGGACTCCTGCGACCTTCACCAGGTCATCAGTCCACCTTGTGAGGGGCCTACCCACGCTGCGCCTTCCGTTCCGGTACGTGGCCGCCACTCGAGAACCTTCTCGCCCCAACTGCTTCTTCAGTTTAGCGATTCGGAGAGCTATATCGGTTACTGGCCATAATACAATTTAATTAATTTATCGTTCTTATACAACAAAAATAATCAGCATTCAAACAGACCACAGTTGACGAAAATATGCCTACTTTTAACAGCTTTTAATGGAGAGTAGTCCGACTTCCCAGTTCCCACAGACAGTAAGCTAACCCATGAACATTTCCATTTCCAGGAGTCGGCGGCTGGGCGTGGTCAGCGAGATGGGGCGGCGGCAAGGAGATGCCGTCGAGCGGCGCTGCCGGCCTGACCGCCCTCAACCCGTCCACCGACCCGCTGGTCGCCGAGCAGTACGCGCCCGTGCGCGATGCGCCGCCTGCGCCCGACGACGAGATGCGTAACCTCATGGACAATAAGGACTGGTGAGTTGCTACTGAGACATGTTGAGATTGTTGAGCAGGACTATAACCACTGACATGCTTCATGTAGCTGTAGCTACATGTCATCCCTCTTATTTTACATAGCAATCATCATCATCATCATCAGCCTATGATAGTCGACTGCAGGACGTAGGCCTCTCCTATTAACTATGCATATGGCCGCATTAGGAGGTAAATGCCCATAATCGCCACGCTGGGCAAGCGGATTGGCGATCGCAGTAATGTGTCCACTATGATGACGCTGCTGCCCATCATCAATCTTGTAGAATGGTCAGTGACACTTCAATCCCTTAGTCGACTCTTACGACACCCGCAGGAGGAGTTGGGGTGGTGACAAATGTATTCTTACTGCCGTCACCACACGGCATCTTATTTTACATAGCAATAGTCTATAGCAAAACTCAAAGCATATGAGTGGATTGGATAGGTAATAGCGGTCGCTCTACCAAAACACTCAAAGGATAACAACTGATAGGCTTGTGGGACAACCACGCTCAGCTACTAGCGGCTGAGCATTTTTCAAAGTAGATCCAAATGTAAAAAGTTTTTGAGAAATGGCTGGACTAGCTATTGCCGCTCATTCCAGTAAGACGCTCAAACAAGAACGGAGAGATTTGCGGGCAACCACGCTTACCAACTTAGCGGCTCATGAGCCGAATTAATGTTAAATCATCAGGCTAAAGGCTCGCTACTCGATGACACTACTCGTTACGATGAAAGTCTTTACTTGTGATGAGTATCGTCAGCCTGTACAAACATATAGTATAGACCCGTTCACTGAGACTGCTGCGTTCGGCGACGAGACACGTAACCTAATGGAGTATAGCACTGATGGTGAATTAACACTGAGACATGTTGACCAGCTGGCTGGCCTCATTCCACCAACACGTACAAACTAGAACCACGCGACTTGCGGGCAACCACGTCCACCAACTAGCCGCTCGTCGAATAACTCCTGAAAGATCAGGCTAAAAGCTTTCTATTCATTCTCGCTACTCACGAAGCATGCACCCCACAACTAAAAGCGCAACTTGTTACGAGTAGCGTAGGCAAACACAGTGTAAAATTGTAAATCAGTTGAATGGTTCTGTTGCTCTTGACGACGAGGCACAACGTCGCAGACAGGACTGGTGAGTTGATTAACTCACCATGGGCGCCACCAAGACAAACGTTAACGAGAACAGCAAAGCTGCTTGCGGAACCGCCATCGCTTAACAACGATAGTCGCTGACCGACAGGAAGGACTTAAAAGATCAGGGTGAACGAACGCCCTCTTTAGCACAGGCTTGGTCCAACTCAGTGGAGAAACGTAAAGTAGATAGGTATCAACCCTTTAAATGAGATCGTTGCACTCGACGACACACGTTATCAACTTATCACGTAATCTCATAGACTAATAAGGACTCGTGGAATTATTTCTGGGTTCTGTAGTTGTCATAGTAGGAAATGCTATATAGTGCATACATATTACACATGCAGCATTTCTCCGCTCATCCGACCTAAACAAAATATGTAGTTTACGACACAATGATTGCGTGTTGTGCAGGTACTTCTAGGCAAATTATTACTAAAGTATTGAATTGATTACATAAAACCGCTGAAACAACGCAATGTTTTGTTTCGCCACGTGAATGGACGGTACTTGATAACGTCATTTCGTCACGCGTTTCAGTGTTTACTGAAGCCCGCAACAAAGGTACATTACGTCTATTGTCACACTCGGCAGGTGTGAAGTGTTAAAGTTCAAGCGCTTCGTACTTCATCCATTGTCGTATGAAATAAACAAATGCCTGTAATGTACGAATATTAAAGTTCTTTTCATCGCACTTGCTGTCTAAGCGCGCCATTGCTTGCGCGCGTAGCGGAAGTAATAGAAAAGCGAAATTCCCTAGGGAGTAATAGAAATGTCCGTACGTCATTTAATAATATTATGTCTTAAAACTTATTTTTTGGTTGGCAAGTGTGATGAAAAACATTGTATGCATCAAGGTCGGTAAGCGGAATACTAACTCGAGTCATAAAAGCCCTCCGCCTACGGCGTCGGGCTTCTAACACTCTCGTCAGTAATTCCGTACTTACCTCCCTTGATGCACAATGTACTATTTCAGTCGCGACACATCGTAAATATATTATTTAAACGGCGATTTTTTATTAAACCGTGCTCTTTTGAATTTTAACGAGATATTATAGATAGAAAGATATTACACAAGTTTCCATTACAGATTTTTATACATTTCATAGAGTTCTGGGTAACAAGTCTAATACATAATAACTTGATTTCATGCCAGCCCAGCCGTTTGGTAGAAAAATAGTAGAACCTGCGTTTTACTCATCTATGAGTCACCTACCTATAGCAAAAACACAATGGCATAAAACCAATTCCTTACATACCGATGATATTCTCATTGGAGAGACATTTCTTGCATCCCGTTGTAAGACACGTGCGTAACCAATTTATTAGTGAGGCATTTATTATTCTCTTTCTTATTCATAATTACGACTGAATCTCTGCAATAGGTCGAAGTCGACCGAACTATTATTTATCACGGTGGAATGCCGCAAGCCACAAGCCGTATGTATTTCATCTCCATGATCTTATAATTATAACATCAAAACGGTTATACTTCGGAAGCTTCTCTTACGCAATTGTATTTAAGTTTGTTTTAGTTGTGTACTTACAATAAATGTTTTTTTTTTCAGCTTAAGCAGTGCGGAAGAGAGCGATAAAATGCTGGACGGCCGACCATCTCTCGCGTAAGGATGCACCAGCCCGCTTCTGCTGAAACTACCCTGCGAACTCTAAGCTCACAGCTAAGAGTCTTACAATTTTGTCCCCCTAAATAAGGATCGAGTGGTATTGGCATAAGGATACATTATGTGTAATTATAAGAAAATTATTTTACAAAAGTGACGAATAATATCGTAGCATAGAGTT
>JALPQI010016154.1:0-23454 GCA_025490895.1 Thaumatotibia leucotreta | reverse complement strand
TCTGAAACGCAAAACTCTTTCCGTATACAGGGCGTCCCAAAGTTATGGGACATGAAGGGGAAGTACCTTAAATATCGTAGATAGGATATTTTGCTGAAAGAAGACTCTATTTTATTTAGAAAATTAAATAATACTGCATTATTATTATTATTATTTTATTTTGCATTGTTATTATTTTATTCATCTTGTACCAAATTGCTCTGCTCAAATACACATAATACCTTGCATTCGTACAAAATATTATTGTTATTATTGATACATACAACAACATACAACTCTGAGCCATTTAGTTTTCGATCAACAGCAAATAAGGGATACATATTGTAAGGGTCTGCCTGAAAATCAGCGTTGTACGAGTAGTAAACACTCTGCAACATCATGCTGAGGCAAGCTCCTATTTAGCATCCATGGAATTATATATAATGTATGTTAATATTTAAGTTAATTTTAAAATAGTTTTTCTTTTTCTTTTGTCCTACTCTGTATCGTGTTTTTTGTGATGCTAAATAAAAACTTTCTATGTCTATGTCATTAAAAAAGATCCAAAAAAATTGCTTTTTCTAGGCATCGAACCTACTTTAAAACGAAAAAAAATTTTTTCGTCATTTTATGATGTCATTCGAAAGAATGGATAAAAATAATAATTTTTCTTATGAAACATAGTATCTAAAACTAAAAGAATAACCAAACAAGTTTGGTTCAAAATTCGGAAAAAATTGTAGGTAGTTGGCTCGATTTCCGGGTGGAGCAAGTAATTTTTTGAAAAAATACATATATTTACGTATACTAGTTGGACAATTGCCCCTCAGTTGTACTATGGGTCATCATAATTACATGACAGTAAAAAAAAGTAATCTGACAGTTGAACCACGGATAAGTTTACTTACCCGTGGCACAACCAGTTGGACCACGGGTCGGGAGCGTGAGAAAAGCACATAGGCACACACATATTGGTTAGAACTTTATAAAACGCGACCCAGGAATGCTTGGTTATAATCTGAAGAATCTCTTTCTCAGCATGAATGGGTAATTCTGTACGTAATCATACGTAATATCATTTTAGATAAAAACGGATTTTGCTTATCCAATGTTTGATACTAAACAAATGACGACCAAGATAGCTATGATTGATAATAATGATTAATGATATTTGATTAACAATTTTATTTCATCGTGACATTTAAAATATGGTGTGTAGATGATTATGATTAAATTAAATTACAAAAGTCATTATGATTGCGAGCAAAGCGAAAGGATCACTATCAAACTTTATTGTTGTTTCCGTACGCGGAAAAATAAAACATAGTTGCGTGCTACACAAAATCATCTTTTTTAGTACAGGTACCTTTTTAGGCTCTAGTGCGAGAAGTAGGTAATTTTACGTCAGGTCCAAACCTTCGGAGGGCCATCTGTACTAAAAAACGTCGTAAGAGACACGTGCAAAAACGAAATTCGTAACTCGTGTCGATTTAAAACACTCCCTATCGTCGTGTTTTAAAACATCGCTACTCGTTTCGAATTTCATGTTTTTCGTACTTGTGTCGTAATGTATAGACGGTTAAGGCACCGCGAGCTACTAAGCTAATGAACTAGATGATGAAAGTCTTTGTAGTATGATAGTGACTATGAAGGTGGAAGTTCTGTGTTCTAATACTTCTAATTGAAGCAATGGGGTAGCAACGATAGTAAAGATAGATTAACACTGATAATATTCAATATATCCTACATTCTCTCTGAATCCCAGCAAATTTCACTGAAATTTTAACATCTAGTAAAGCACTGGTCTCACCGCGAGCTAGGTACTAAGCTATGAACTATCGGCTATAAACACGAACAAAAGATACGCACTCCCGTGTAAATAAAAGAGACACGGCGATACTCGCCCGGCGGTGATAGCTAATAGCTAGGCAATTATCGCCGCAGGGAAGAAAAGGCCCGTATTCGAATAGGTTGTGTGAAAACGTACTTTTTTTACGACTAGTTAACTTCGAGCTCATTGATATGTATACATTTCTCCATATTAATTCCTTGCAAATGTGTTTACATAATTATGAAACGAGACTGGAAGTTAAGAACACTTCCGCAACGGTCGGTATGAAATCAGTAATTTTATTTACGTGATATTCATATTTGTTCCATGGGAAACCTTATTCAAAAAGACCATCTTAACACGGCCGTGTGGTGACGGCAGTAAGAATATGTACATTTGTCACCACCCCAACACCTCCTTCGGGTGTCATAAGAGTCGACTAAGGAATTGAAGTGTCACTGACCATTATTTGATAAAAGACGATGGGCAGCAGCGTCATCATAGTAGACATATTACAGCGATCGCCAATCCGCTTGCCCAGCGTGGTGATTATGGGCATTTACCGCCTAATGCCTCCATACGCATAGTTAATAGGAGAGGCCTACGTTTAGCAGTGGACCTGGACTATGATATGTATATATATGTGGCTGATGATGTAACGTTTTTAAATACTACTTTCAAAATGAACTTAGTCAACGATTAAGCAGAAATAGGCTTAGATTCGGTACCTAATAAAGCCCAGTTCTTGTAGGAATGCTTGTAGTAGTTTTCACAAATTTTATTGCTTTGGATTTTTTGGATGATTATAGATGCTTATAGATATCAACGTAAACCCACTAATGTGGTAAGTCATAGAAAATTCACAAAAAGTTTTATGTCAGGAAATTAGGACATCCTTAGGTATCAATATAAACGTTTTTTCTTAAAAAACCTACAGTTGAGACGACCCAAATCTATACAAAATTCCGAAAACTGAAAATTTGCATACAAAATTTGACCTAGGAAAAATGGGCTGTGAGCTTTGAATGTTGGTTCAAATGTATTACAAATTTGTACACATTATCAAAAAGAGTTAAAAAAAGGCGCTAATTAAAACATAAAAGGCATAATTGAAACAGTTTCCTAGATCCCCGAAACTTTCAGTGTGACCTACGGCACGGATTGGCAGCATTCAGTTTAGTGGGTAGGCTAGTTTTTCGTGGCCTAGAGAGCCCTACATAACCAATGCACAATATTTGGTTCTATCCCCGTTGCCCTTGTGTTACGTCATCATCATTTCAGCCAAAAGACGTCCACTGCTGTACATAGGCCTCCCCCAATGATCGCCAATGTGACCGGTTCTGCGCTGCTTGCCTCCAGCGGGTTCCCGCGACCTTGACCAGGTCGTCGGACCATCTTGTGGGAGGTCTGCCCACACTGCGTCTTCCTGTACGTGGCCAGTCCAGCAGTTTCTCATACATCGGCCATCTGATCTTCTGGCGATGTGCTCAGCCCACCGCCACTTAAGTCTGGCAATTCTGAGAGCAATGTCGGTGACTTTGGTCCTCTTGGAGCATTCCATGAAAACATGTCGTAAGCGACACTGTCTTTTCAATACTTTTGAAGCTGAGCTGAGTAAGCTGAGTTACGGTATAATAATAACATATCAAGGCTTTAAGATTGACAGTGTTTCCTAGCACCTAGCATATTTTATTAGGGTAGCTACCATAGCGACACGTAAGCGACAAAAAGTAGACGTTTTCATGGAATGCTCCTCTTGCGGATCTCCTCGTTTTTGATTCGATCACGCAAGGAAACTCCGAGCATTGCTCTCCCCTTTGTCCTTTCAGTGACTTTGAGCTTTTTGATCAGGCCTAGTGAGCGCCCACGTCTCCGTAGATACCGTAAGCGTAACTCATCGCTGGCAACATACACTAGTCAAAGACTTTTGATGTAAGACACTGCGGTAAATTCGATGAGAAGATTTTTTGCAACTTCCACGTTCCAAGAACTCCTGATTACGAGTTGAATTATATCTAACTATCAATTGACTCATAATTACGAGTGTAATAGATTTTTTTCGCGATTTCTTTGATTGTGTCCATAGTGAAAGTTGTTCAGTGTAACTGTCCCTACCACCCTGTTCACTCACGCTCACAGATGTCATATATAACATAGATCAAGCAAACGTATCTACTTAGCGTGTCAAATGAACTCTGTAAAATCCACTGAGTTGTCCGTCTTTAATCGCAGCTTGCAGCTTTCGGGCGTCAAATTTTGTAAGTTGAAGTGAACAAAAACATTATAATGCCTCCTTAAGTAAAAAAATATGAATACTCAGACATATTTAAAATCATAGGCAAGTAAAAATCGCAAGAATCGGTAGTAAAACACGCGCGCGACCTTAATATCAACTAAACTTCGCTTCAATACCAGACCTACATTCCTACAATCGATGTCGATACCGCAGTGTCTGAATCTTAAAGATATCATTACATTAGATAAAATATATTTTTGGCACCTAAACCGTGGAAGCACGTTGGACCGGCAATCCAGAGGAAGCGGGTTCGAATCCCGTGACAACCAGAGTCTTTCGTAGTTGATTTTTTCTATGGTAAGCACATCTGTTACGACATTGTGGGATTATCCGCATTGTAAAAAAGTAACTTCAATATCAATTTGTTTAATTATAAAAATAAATTGATGTTTTCTAATCTTGTATTGATTACAGCGCCCTCTCTAGCAAATTCAACGCAGCGTAGAGTTGCCGAGCTTGCAGACGATTATGTGATGCATACGTCTTAGGAGTGTGGCTTAAGGTTGTAGTACCTTCGAAACATTACGTACAGATGTCGCTAGTGATTAGATTCACAATACCATTGGAAAAATTCGCTGTGATCGACGAAAGGTCGTCTGGTGTAATTGGAAGCACGTTGGACCGGCAATCCAGAGGAAGCGGTTCGAATCCCGTGACAACCAGAGTCTTTCGTAGTTGATTTTTTCTATGGTAAGCACATCTGTTACGACATTGTGGGATTATCCGCATTGTAAAAAAGTAACTTCAATATCAATTTGTTTAATTATAAAAATAAATTGATGTTTTCTAATCTTGTATTGATTACAGCGCCCTCTCTAGCAAATTCAACGCAGCGTAGAGTTGCCGAGCTTGCAGACGATTATGTGATGCATACGTCTTAGGAGTGTGGCTTAAGGTTGTAGTACCTTCGAAACATTACGTACAGATGTCGCTAGTGATTAGATTCACAATACCATTGGAAAAATTCGCTGTGATCGACGGAAGGTCGTCTGGTGTAATTGGAAGCACGTTGGACCGGCAATCCAGAGGAAGCGGGTTCGAATCCCGTGACAACCAGAGTCTTTCGTAGTTGATTTTTTCTATGGTAAGCACATCTGTTACGACATTGTGGGATTATCCGCATTGTAAAAAAGTAACTTCAATATCAATTTGTTTAATTATAAAAATAAATTGATGTTTTCTAATCTTGTATTGATTACAGCGCCCTCTCTAGCAAATTCAACGCAGCGTAGAGTTGCCGAGCTTGCAGACGATTATGTGATGCATACGTCTTAGGAGTGTGGCTTAAGGTTGCAGTACCTTCGAAACATTACGTACAGATGTCGCTAGTGATTAGATTCACAATACCATTGGAAAAATTCGCTGTGATCGACGGAAGGTCGTCTGGTGTAATTGGAAGCACGTTGGACCGGCAATCCAGAGGAAGCGGGTTCGAATCCCGTGACAACCAGAGTCTTTCGTAGTTGATTTTTTCTATGGTAAGCACATCTGTTACGACATTGTGGGATTATCCGCATTGTAAAAAAGTAACTTCAATATCAATTTGTTTAATTATAAAAATAAATTGATGTTTTCTAATCTTGTATTGATTACAGCGCCCTCTCTAGCAAATTCAACGCAGCGTAGAGTTGCCGAGCTTGCAGACGATTATGTGATGCATACGTCTTAGGAGTGTGGCTTAAGGTTGTAGTACCTTCGAAACATTACGTACAGATGTCGCTAGTGATTAGATTCACAATACCATTGGAAAAATTCGCTGTGATCGACGGAAGGTCGTCTGGTGTAATTGGAAGCACGTTGGACCGGCAATCCAGAGGAAGCGGGTTCGAATCCCGTGACAACCAGAGTCTTTCGTAGTTGATTTTTTCTATGGTAAGCACATCTGTTACGACATTGTGGGAATATATTTTTCATCACACTTTCTGTCTAAGCGCGCCATTGCTTGCGAGCGTAGCGGGAGTAATAGAAAAGTGAAATTCCCTAAGGAGTAATAGAAATATCAGTACGTCGTTTAATAATATAATGTCTCAAAACTTATTTTTTTGTCGGCAAGTGTGATGAAAAACATTGTATGCATCACGGTCGGTAAGCGGAATACTACCTCGAGTCATAAAAGCCCTCCGCCTGACGGCGTTGGGCTTCTAACATTCTCGTTAGTAATTCCGTACTTACCTCCCTTGATGCACAATGTACTATAACCGACTTTATTGCCTTGACATTGAGGTCTTGAAATACAGGGTGAACAATATGAAGTGTTACCAATTTCAAAGACTATGGTCTTCAAATGGTAAAAAAAGTATTTGCTCGCAGCACGTTTGTGACCACTGGGTAGTGGTATATGCCAGTGAAATACGATCGTTTTCTTTATTTTATACTAGCATGTTTAATTGCTCTCACGTTTCTCTTCAAAATAGACCAGATAAAAATTCGGTTGTCAGCCATTTTTGGTTCTTACGAGCTTTATAAGCCGAAGCTCAGTTTCGTTCTTATGTCTGCGTTCTAAAACCTGAATGTTTGCGTGCCTTAGACTTCAATGCGGTGTCCAAAACATATTTCCGATAATAAGCCGCTATTGCTTTGACACCAGACATAAAAAAATCTACTTGGTAACACTTCATATCGTTCACCCTGTACCTATATTAAACCTTAACAATATCTTTGACCTCGACTGTACCTACCTATTCTTGTTGTTCACGACGACCTGCAGAGAGCGACGTAGCAGCCGCCTTCATGGCTCTCGCGGAATCGGATTTGCTGATTGCGAACCCTTTTCTCTAGTTTGCGCTATATCTTTAAACAATATTAAATGAATAATTGGTAAATAGTGTATTAGGGTGCTTCTTATTTTTGCAATTTTGTAGGATGTTCAAACCAATAATGGAGCTCTTTGCTAGTGTTAGACATTTTTTTGTTTGTTATTGCCATTGTGCGGTCGTCTGAGACACACTGGTTTTATGCAAAATTATGCTAGGTACTTAAACTATTCAAACTACGTGTCACGGTCGTCGTTGGGTCACCAACTTATTATATATATGTGTGCCAAATTTGAACTCAATCGATCCAGTAGTTGCGGACCAAATCGTCTATAACAAGAAGGACAGACAGACACGCGAGTGATGCTATATGGGTTCCCTTTTTATCTTTTTGAATTACGAAAGTTACGAAACCCTAAAATCAAGAAAAAATATTGAAGTTACTATTTAGATAAATCAATTAGGGACCAACAAAAATTTTATACCAAAAAGCCAATATTATAGCGTAGGTATTATCGGTCTCTAAGCTATCCATAAAAGAAGTCTCAATTTAGTTTACCGCGGGACTACGGCGATTCAAGTAAGAATATACCATCATTTATTTGTTTATTGCCGTAAATTAAATAACAAGATAGATCCACGAACCGCAAGAGCAGCCAACTACCTACGTCATTGAACAACGTTCGTTATGTTATCGCTTGAAACAGTATAAAACACGGGTGGCTGTTGATTTAGACACCAGTCTGTAAACATGATTGCCACGATACTCACATTTCTTGGGGCCGCCTTGGGCCTACTCTTTTTATTCCTAAGGAAAAAATATCAATACTGGCAGTCCAGAGGAGTTGTTACACCTAAGCCTCTGCCGATTCTCGGAAACTATGCCGATTTAATTTTGCTGAAGAAAAACATGTTTGACACAATCACCCAAATTTGCGAGCAGTTCCCTAATGAGCCGTACATTGGTGCTTATTATGGGACGGAGCCAGTTCTCGTCGTCCAAGATCCGGAGCTTTTGAAACTCGTTGTCACCAAAGACTTCTATTATTTTAACAGCCGTGACCTCGGAGCTCATACAGACAAGGAACCCGTTTTCAAAAACATGTTTAATGATTACGGAAATACCTGGCGAGTCATGCGGCAGAACCTCACCCCGGTGTTCACTTCTGCTAAAATAAAGAAGATGTTTCACTTGATTCAAGACCGCAACCAGGAGTTAGAGCAGTTTTTGACGAGAGAAACTGCTGCTAAGGCAATACACGATGTAAGGGATTTAATGGGGAAATATACCATGGATTGCATGGGTTCATGCATATTTGGACTCGAAACTAAAGTAATGCCCGCCCAGAGCGATAATCCCTTTCTGATGATCTGCGAGAAAATTTTCGATTTCCGCGCGCTTGTAGTATTTAAAGCCATAATAAGATCTATCTGGCCGAATATTTTCTACGGATTAGGCATGATTACCCTTAATCCGGAAGTCCCCAATTTCTTCCACAAGCTAATTGGAGACGTTTGCTTGGATCGTAATAACACACCAAGCTCAAGAAACGACTTGATCGATTTCATTCTCGGATTCAAGAACACCAAATACATTACTGGTGATGATATAAAGAGCCTTAAAGCTGGGAGCAACGAGAGAAACAAAGTAACTTTGGAAGCGGATGATGATTTGCTAATTGCTCAAGTATTTTTATTCTTCGTGGCTGGATTTTCAACATCAGCAGCAACTATGAGCTTTACTTTGTATGAACTAGCAAAGAATCCTGAAATACAGAAGCATGTTTTAGACGAGGTGGATGAATATTTGGAAAAAACGGAAGGAAAGGTTACGTACGAATGCGTGACTGATCTGCCTTATTTAGAAGCTTGCGTGGATGAGGCGCTCCGCATGTACCCGGTACTAGGAGCGCTGACCCGCGAGGTGGTGGAGGACTACCGTCTCCCGTCGGGTCTGCTGCTGGAGAAGTACACGCGCGTGCACATTCCGGTGCAGTACCTGCACATGCATCCGAAATACTTCCCGGAGCATGAGCAGTTCCGTCCGGAGCGGTTCTTGGGAGCCAACAAGAATGACATCAAGGCGTATACGTACTACCCGTTCGGAGATGGACCTAGGATTTGTTTAGGTGAGTGATTCTGATTTATCTTTATTTAATGCTTCATTTGAGTTCCGTGAATACTTAAAGGGTAATAAATGGAATCTTGTCCTAACCCTCCACTATCCGTCTCTCTGTCCGTATTTCAAAATCTATATAACTTACGGTGATGCAAGGTAGCTCAAATCCTTTAAAATTTAATATACTTTGTAAGTTTTATAGCAATTAGTATCAAAAAGATTATACCTAGGTAGTTTTTTATTTAAACGTCAATAACTAAAAATTCAGAATTTTTTTCAGTTTTTTACGTCCTATGCCGACATTTTTTTTTGTTTTTCTTGTAATATTCATTTTCGTACATCCATATAGGGCATATACAATACGAGTATACTAAAATTGCAGCTTTGCAACACGACTTGCGATTTGTATGAAAAACTTAGATAGCGGGCCTCCTGGTTTGAATTTTGCGTTTTTATTTTCAGTTACAAAGTTTACTGACCTGATTTTACGCTTAAATGAAAGAATATTAAGTGCGCTATAAGGTCATTATTGCATGTTTTTAGTATCATTATTAGGTGAGGCAATATTAAACCGAAAACGTTAGCAAAACTCAACGCTAGTTTACAAAAAAAGGGTACTTTTTGAAGTCTTGAATCTCTGCAACTATAAGACCTACGGTAAAGCATGTTAGCTCAACTTGTTGGAAATTCATTAATCTTTAAATGTTTTCTAACATGTAATGTCAAATAAGTAAGGTATTTTTATTCAAAATTAGAAACTTAAAAATTACCATAAATTTCACGTACTACGTAGCAAGCACAACTTTTTTTGGTTTTATAGTGCCCTATGGTGTCTAACTAAACAACATACAAAAAATGCAGCTATACTGCATGCTTTACGAGTTTAATATAAAGTTTGACCGTACCGTATAGTCCGATCGATTCTTATTGTAAGTGTGACTGCTTTCTGTCATTGCAGGCATGCGTTTCGCAAAGATGCAGATGATGGCAGGTTTCGTGACACTTCTGAGGCACTATACCGTGGAACTGCCTCCTCACATGCCCAGGAAACTGGACTTCCACCCTTTATCCGCCACGCTCCAGCCCAGAGACGAAATCCAACTGAAATTATTGCCAAGAAACAAAACTGGACAGTAAATTCCTTGTACAATTACCATCAGGTGCATTCCAAGAGAATATAGGATTCGTGACGCCGCTCTTCAAAATCTAAGAAAGTTACGTCTTTCGTCTATTGTAAAAAATATCGAATTAATTTAGACGAAGTGGATTAGGCATTTAAAAATAAACTGTTAGTTTTAAGGAAATATTGCAATACCTTACTAGGGTTCATGTATTGTATAATGTATACTACAAATAAATATCTATCTTATTGTGTTTTACCTATTTTTTTGTTATTTTTATTTTTCACTTTTTAGCTCGGTTGCCCTGAAAACCAGCGTCGTGTCATCTGATACGACACATGCTGAGTGGCATCCTTTTTGGTGTTCAAATCCTTACTGTTTATACTTGTATTTATTGTTCTGTATTGTATGGCACCAAATAAACCATTTTTATTCTTATACTTATTGAAGGTCTTTAATGAAAAAGAAAAACGTCATAATTTTTGTGTGACGAAGTTTGTGTAACAACTTTTGGGACTGAAAAACAAAGTCAAATTGTCTATGAGCGATCCTATCGACCTACATCTTTTAAATTTTACCCCTCTTTTGGGACTGAAAAACACAGTGACAAAGTCAAATTGTCTATAAGCGATCCTATCGACCTACATCTTTTAAATGTTACCCCTTTTACTACTGCCGAATACATTTGTCACCACCCCAACTCCTCCTGCGTGTGTCGTAAGAGTCGACTAAGGGATTGAAGTGTCACTGACCATTCCTTGATTTAATTGGTGATGGGCAGCAGCGTCATCATAGTGGACACATTCCTGCTATCGCTAATCCGCTTGCCCAGCGTGGTGATTATGGGCATTTACCTCCTAATGCTAGAGGCATGTGGGCGAGAGGCAGTTGGAGGCACCCCAACTCGAAAGACGTCCACTGCTGAACATAGGCCTCCCCCAAAGATTGCCACAATGACCGGTGCTGCACCACCCGCATCCAGCGGACTCCTGCGACCTTCACCAGGTCATCGGCCCACCTTGTGGGGGGCCTACCCACGCTACGCCTTCCGGTACGTGGCCGCCACTCAAGAACCTTCCCGCCCCAACGGCCATCGGTTCTACGCAATGTGCCCCGCCCACTGCCACTTCAGCTTAGCGATTCGGAGAGCTATTTCGGTTACTTTGGTTCTGCTGCGGCTGGTCTCATTTTTAATCCGATCACGCAGAGAGACTCCTAGCATAGCCCTCTCCATTGCCCTTTGGGTGACTTTGAGCCTTCTTATGAGGCCCATTGTAAGCGGCCACGTTTCAGTACCGTATGTCATCACTGGCAACACACACTGATTAAAGACTTTCGTCTTCAAACACTGCGGAATATTGGACGAAAATATGTGTCGTAGCTTCGCGAACGCTGCCCAACCGAGTCGGATTCGACGATTGACCTCTTTCTCGAAGTTGGACCTACCTAACTGAATAGTTTGCCCTAGGTATATATATTCGTCTACAACTTCGAGTGTAAAGTCTCCGATTATTACGGGAGTTGGTGCTACATGGGAATTCGACATGATTTTCGTCTTATCCATGTTCATCCTAAGACCAACTCGCTCGGAGGCTTTACTGAGGTCAACGAGCATGGTACTTAAGTCCTCCAAGGTCTCAGCCAAGACTACTATATCGTCAGCGAATCGAAGGTGAGTGAGGTACTCGCCGTTTATGTTGATACCCAGCCTTCTCCAGTCCAGAGTCTTAAAGACATCCTCCAGTGCAGCGGTAAACAGCTTAGGGGAGATGACATCTCCTTGCCTAACTCCCCGCTGCAGCAGAATAGGTTTCGAGCTCTGGTCTTGGAGTCGGACTGACATTGTGGCGCTCTCGTATAAACACTTCAACACCTCGATATAGCGGTAGTCGACTTGGCACCGTTGGAGAGACTGGCAGTACTACCCATGTTTCGATCGAATCGAAGGCTTTCTCGTAGTCCACAAACGCTAAACAGAGGGGCAGGTTATATTCTTCGGTCTTCTGTATAACCTGGCGAAGTGCATGGATGTGGTCTACGGTACTAAAGCCTCTTCGGAAATCGGCTTGTTCGGGAGGCTGGAAGTCATCAAGCCTGCGTGCGAGACGATTCGTAATGACTCTTGAAAACAGCTTATAGACATGGCTCAGAAGTGAGATGGGTCGGTAGTTCTTCAATAAAGCGTTGTCACCTTTTTTGAAGAACAGTACCACCACACCTCTGTTCCATGCCTTTGGCGTTCTCCCTTCCAGTAAGACGGAATTGAACAACTTCTGAAGGGCCGTAAGGATCGGTTTACCACCCGCCTTCAGAAGCTCAGCTGTAATTCCGTCCTCCCCAGGCGCCTTGTTATTTTTGAGCTGTTCAAGAGCCATTTTAATCTCGCACAGGCTGATGTCCGGGATGTCTTCTGTATAGTGTCGGGTCAGTCTAGCTCTGAGGTCTTCCGCTAGATCAACTTCGGGTCTGCTAGTTGACGTGTACAGCTGTCCATAAAAACCCTCTATCTCACTCAGCAGCTCAGATCTGGATGTGACGATTATACCATCCTCAGTCTTTAATTTGGCGAGCTGGCTTTGCCCAACAGACAGATCCCTTGCAAAAACTAGAGCCCTTGTTCCGCTCGATGGCTTCTTCTATACACTTGGTACGGAATTGGCGCATATCGCGTTTGAGGGACTTAGAGATCTGTCTGTTGAGCTGCCGGTATAAAGTCGCATCAACTGAGGATTGTAGAACCAGTTCACTCCCTTTTACAAGCTTTTATTTAGTTTCACCTGTCCCGTTGTCTGTCGTTCTGTAATCAAATCTTGCAACTTAAATTTGATCCCCTTCCCGGTTTTCGATTGAGCTGAAATTTTGAATGCATGTATAAATCGGATGACAATGCAATGTTATTGTGATATAGAGCTGATCTGATGATGGAGCTGGAAGGTGGCCATAGGAACTCCGTAATTAAATGATGCAACCCTATCGAGTTTGAGCTCATTAGATTCGTCTTGACAAGTACTTTGATACTATATGGTAACCAGGGTCTGATGATGGAGCCGGAAGGTGGCCATAGGAACTCCGTAATTAAACGATGCAACCCTATCGAGTTTGAGCTCATTGGATTAGTCTTGACGAGTACTTTGATACTATATGGTAACCAGGGTCTGATGTTGGAGTTGGAAGGTGGCCATAGGAACTCCGTAATTAAACGACGCAACCCCATGGAGTTTGGGCTCATTGGATTAGTCTTGACGAGTACTTTGGTACTATATGGTAACCAGGGTCTGATGTTGGAGCCCGAAGGTGGCCATAGGAACTCCGTAATTAAATGATGCAACCCTATCGAGTTTAGCTCATTAGATTCGTCTTGACAAGTACTTTGATACTATATGGTAACCAGGGTCTGATGATGGAGCCGGAAGGTGGCCATAGGAACTCCGTAATTAAACGACGCAACCCCATCGAGTTTGAGCTCATTAGATTCGTCTTGACAAGTACTTTGATACTATATGGTAACCAGGGTCTGATGATGGAGCCGGAAGGTGGCCATAGGAACTCCGTAATTAAACGACGCAACCCCATCGAGTTTGGTCTCGTTTGATTCGTCTTGACGAGTCTCTTGCTTTCGTTCCATATTAATTAAATATGATTGATTGGATGGATGACCCAATGCCAAGGTGAGCACGTGCCGAGGGCTGAATGGTATGAGGGTGTATAAACATGTCTTGCCGCTAACGTTGCGCCTCAGGGTACCAGGGCGAACCCTGTTGTATTGTAGCCCTTATCCCTCTACAACGGACCTCTGGGGGGATGGACCGTTATTTGTCCTATACTCGTGGGAATAACATGAAGAAAACAGAAACAACTACACAAAGAAAACGACGTTTAGAGAAGGCGAAATTGAAGAGACAGGAGAAGATTGCTAATGAAAGCGATGTCCACAAGCGGCAAAGCTTAGAAAAAAATAGGCAAGATATCAATAGAATAAATACACAAGAGAGAAGGAAAAACGAATCTCTAGAACAACGCATAATTAGACAAGATATCGACAGAATACGTACACAAGAGAGAAGAAAAAATGAATTACAAGATCGTTGTTTAACGCTAGAGTAGAAAAATTCAATTATCTGTTGTTAAATGATTTAAATAATCATAATAAATGTTTTTTTGTATATGACTCAAACTCTAATGTAACATTTGACATGTTTTCATTTGGGTCTGGCAGGTTAAATAATTTAGGCATGAAGAATATAATTGAAAATTTGCACAATAATATTTATCAATATTTAATGAACAGTAATAAACAAGTTAATATAAATAAAAGTCTTACTAATGATATAAATAATGTAGCAACAGAGGATTTTTTTCGTTCATAAATTAGTACAAGCTACATATTACAAAAAACCACAGCTACAACAAAAAAGCTCTAATTGTATCTCATCAGAGAATGCCGAAAGAAATGATATAATGGTTCTTCATCAAAATATACAAGGTTTATTATGCAAATTAAATGAAATAGAAATATGTTTAGAGGAGATGTTAGATACAGGAAAATTAATTGACGTACTATGCTTTTCAGAAACGTTCGTAAAATGTGGAAGTGAGAATAACATATGCTTACATGGCTACTCTTTGGCCTCAACATTCTCAAGAAAAGATAAAAAACGAGGTGGATCATGCATCTTACTTAGGAATCAAATCAAACATAAATCTATACAGTGGTGTAATAACTATCTACCGAAAAAGTGTTCGAATGTTGTGGAGTTGAGCTACCTGACCTAAAACTTGTTATTTTCTGCATATATAGAATTCCAGACAAGAAAAATCTGAATTTATTTTTCGATAAACTTGAGGCACTTCTGTTTCAAGCAACGAGAAATAGTAAAATAAAAGTAGTACTTACAGGTGACTTAAATATTAATACTGAAATATCCGATGACACGGCCAAACGCCTGAGAAACTTGTTACTAAATTATAATTGTAATTTACATATAACTGTTCCTACGCGTGGACGGTCATGTATCGACCACATAGCTAGTAATATAAAAAATGCCATAGGTTATGTGTATAAATTACACCTTTCCGATCATGAAACGTGCCAAGTGCTTGAATTCAAAACTTCCGAGCCATTAAAATTATGTAAAAACTTTTGGTATATTAAAAAAAGGGACTACAGCGTCGAAAATATAAATACTTTTTTAAAATCTATTGCTAGCTTAACATGGCTTGAAGTTATAAATGAACCTGACAGTGATTTAGCTTTTAACAATTTCCACGATTTATTTGTCCTTTTTTATAACCTCTGTTTCCCGGTACGAAGAATAAAAGTTAATTCAAAATATAAAAAACTAAATTGGATCACAAAGGGTATCAAGAAATCATGTATAAATAAAAGATATCTTAGATATTTATACTATAAACATAAAACACCCGAACTCAAACTAATGTACAGGAAATATAGCAAATTACTTAAGGCTTGCATTACTAGATCACAGCGAAATATTAACTATAAAACTATGCTTAATTCCAAAAACTCGTGTAAAACAACGTGGAATATGATTAAAAATAAAAGAGATTTCACAACGTTAGAATGTATTCAGTCAGTTTACGCAAATAACACGTTATTAAATAAACCCTGCGAAATATCAGAAGCATTTAATCAACATTTTCTAAATGTGACATCGAGCAAAGAAGTGAAAAAACCTAATACATGTAATGTAATACCTGTAAGCTCTAGTATTTTCACTGCTCCTTGTACCACGGATGAAGTAATTAAATATATAAAATCGCTCAATAATACAAAAGCCGTAGGCTTTGATGAGGTATCAACTCAAATAATAAAATTAAGTGCAAATCTAATAGCTCCTATACTAACACATATGATAAATGAGTCTTTTTTACACGGAAAATTTCCAACAAAATTGAAACAATCTATTGTAAAACCATTACATAAAAAAGATGACAGAAAAAATATGAATAACTATCGACCTATAACACTTATTTCGATTTTTTCCAAAATTTATGAGAAGGCAATGCACCATAGGCTTACTGACTTTTGCAATAAGCATAAAATTATATCAGAAGAGCAAAATGGTTTCCAAAAAGGAAAATCTACAAGTTTAGCTTGCTATTCATTAATAAGTAATATAGCGGAGGAAATAGATAGGGGTAAACACTTGACAAGTGTTTTTTTTGACATGAGCAAAGCATTTGATTTTGTGAATCATCATATTTTATTAACCAAATGTGAAAAATATTGACTAAAAGAAAATGTCTTAGAATGGATCAAAAGTTATCTTTCGCAACGATTACAATGTGTTGAGTTAAGTAGAATAGACGAATATAATGAATTAATTCAATATAGGTCACCGCAGAAAATGAATGAGGCAGGTGTTCCACAGGGAAGTGTATTAGGACCACTGTTATTTTTACTATATATAAATGACCTCCCAGGAATATGTAATCATAAAACAATTTTATTTGCAGATGACATTTCAATTGTAATTTCTAATGATATTAATGATAATGCTATTATGAATAATATTAATCTTACTATTGACACTATATGTAATTGGTTGGACGACAATGATTTGCTAGTAAATATTAATAAAACTAAATATATCCAGTTCTGCAATATACGAACACAAACTCCGAAGCTAAGTATTAAATGTAGAGACGAAATTATTGAAGAGGTTTATGTGACCAAATTCTTGGGTATTTTGGTTGACAATCATTGTAATTGGAGATATCATATAGACAACATTTGTACTAAATTAGAAAAAATTACGTATGCTTTAAGACAACTAAACCGGGTTGCTGGGGAAAAAGTTGCCTTAACAGCATACCATGGTTATGTCGCTTCTCAATTAAGGTATGGTCTAATAATATGGGGTAATGCAAGCGATATATGGAGAGTATTCTTAGTGCAAAAGAAATGTGTGAGAGCTGTTAGTGGAGTAGGATATCGAGAACCGTGCCGGCCATTGTTTAAAAATTTAAATCTTTTGACTCTTATAGGCTTATACATTATTGAAGTGTCTATATTTGTATATGGTAACCCTCATTTATATACAACTGTCAGTACAAACCCAAAACTCCGGCCCAGAGATCCTACAAAACTAGTTATGCCTAAATGTAAAAGTGCTTTACAGAGGAAAAATTGTCAGTCAATGTCCATAAAAATATTTAACAGTTTACCTTTCGAAATAAGGCAACAACCGTCGATAACCCAATTTAAGCGGCATCTATTTAGATGGTTGAAAGAAAAATGTTTTTATACAATCAATGAATTTTTTAACCTTGTACCGATGAATAATGTAATGCCTTAATTATTTAACATTTGACATGTAGTATGTAGTGGATCTGAATTTTGTAATATGATGCTATTTATTTTGTTTTAATTTTTTTTTTAATGATATTGTGTTGTAAATAATATGTGTTATACTTGTATAGCATGTAGTTTAGGAATAAGATAAATTTTTGCATGCTATTTAGTAGCTAAGTGTGCGATATAATTTTAATATTATGCTGAAAGACCCTAAATGTTACCACACTTAATGCAAATAAATATATTTCATTTCATTTCATTTCATTTCAAGAAGAACACTTGGCCAGGCTCGACAGGAACAGAATGCTCAGGCAAGCAAGACAGTTATCACAAACAGCAGAGGAACGCATTGTAACAGCACAGAATGAACGGCAGAAAAAGACTAACCAGAGGAATGTGCAACGTGGTAGCATTGAGTACTTTAATAATGCGTTAAATATACTTTGTGATAAAGTGTGTAATATTTGCAGGAAGAGATGCTATCCGCATCAAGTGACCAAATATAAAATTAGTGCCTCATCTCCTACTTATCTTCCACGTGAATTACGCCAGAATAAAGAAGAATTGATGCTGTGTTACCGATGTAACAATCACATAAGTAAAAGTAGCACGTCCGTACCTCCTTCTAAGGCATATTAGAACAGCTTGGAACCTGGGCCTATACCTCACGTTATACAACGTATGTCGCAAACTGAAAAGCGCCTTCTTTCTCGGATAATACCGTTTTTAAAAATTGTAAAGTTTGACGGCTTATTTGGACGATAAGTACGGATTTCGTGGTCAAGCAATTCTTTTTGCTCAGGATCTTTTCGAGGTTACCGAAAAACTGCCACATATGTTGCCTAGATCTGTAGATAACTGTGGATTTGTGATTGTTACAGAGCATCTAGAGAATTTAAATATTACTCGTGAGTTTTCAGTGTCTCGCGACAATGTGTTCGAGGCTTTGACATGGTTGGTGGCTAATAATCCGTTATACAAAGATGTCCTTATAGACAACAACGCAAACCTATCGACTGACGATCTAATTTTAGTTTCCGAAAACGCTTGTTCTACATCGCAAACTAACAGTCCGAGCGCAGTTCAAAATAATCAGGACTTTGTACAAATTAATGACGTTTCTCGTATTTTACAAGGATCATGGCATCAAGGAAATGCTGAAGTTTTTACATCGGGGTATGCTGGCGTACAATGCTGTGCTATGGCAATGAGCAATATCATAAGAGTGTCCATTAATCACGGCACAGCTGAAAGAAGAATGCTCCCGATTGTCTTGTCTTGGGCTTCAACTGTACATAAAATGCAGGGAACTACTGTAGATCATGCTGTTATTTATCTAGGCTCCAAATTGTTCGCTGCTGGTCAAGCTTATGTAGCTTTAAGCTGAGTTAGGTCTTTAGCAAGTCTTCAAATCGAAGAACTTGACTGCTCCAAGTTGACGTCGAAGAAACCTTGTAATATTGATGCATTAAAAGAAATGGATAGAATGAGAAACGTTATAAATAACTAACAAGTGATTACATAATTTCAACATTATTGATATTTAAATCAGTACATATTACATATCATGTGAACGAACTACGGACTTCATAACGGAATAACGCTGCTACGCGCTGCGAACTACGTCGTAGTAAATCTCTAATTAAAAATAGAGGTACTAAAAAGTTAAAAATAAAATTAAAGAAAAAAAAAACCTTTTTAAAAACAAGCTTTTATTATTTGTTTATAAAATGAACTAAAAAGTTAAAAATAAATTAACTCTAAAAAGAAATATAACACTTTGTAACTTGATTGTAACCTTTAACGACAAATAAGCGTCTTCGTCTAGGACAAAATAATTCCATATTGTACAAATTTATTTAATTTTAACACTAAAACTTTTCACCATACATAATTATTCAATCTCGTCCCCCCTGTTTATCATACTCCCCATTTATAAATGAAAGCGTGTTACATTGTGATAGTTTGAGGAAAATGTTGTGTTGTATTAAATGTAACACGCTTTCATTCATAAATGGGGACTATGATAAACAGGGGGGACGAGATTGAATAATTATGTATGGTGAAAAGTTTTAGTGTTAAAATTAAATAAATTTGTACAATATGGAATTATTTTGTCCTAGACGAAGACGCTTATTTGTCGTTAAAGGTTACAATCAAGTTACAAAGTGTTATATTTCTTTTTAGAGTTAATTTATTTTTAACTTTTTAGTTCATTTTATAAACAAATAATAAAAGCTTGTTTTTAAAAAGGTTTTTTTTTCTTTAATTTTATTTCCATTAGCTTCTGAGTGGAGTCTGAGAGCTTTCTGGTCTTATTTGTCCGCTGGGTCTTAAAAAACTTAGACCCAGCGCTATGGACAGCTTCCACAAACCCGTCGTTGAATACGTCCACATCATCGCCTAGGCAATCGAAACGGTTTTGGAGTTCCAACTGAAAGCTCTCGGGGTTTTGGAGATGGAGTGCAGGACGGAGCGTAGACTTCATCAGTCGCGAGCGTTCTAGCTTAGGACATATATTCAACGTGCCTCTTACCAGGCGGTGACGCTACCGGTTTTAACTGTACTGATTACAGAAACATCGTTGAATATATGTCTCTTCGTCGACATGATGAAGTTGATCTCGTTTTTAGTTGCACCGTCGGGACTCATCCAAGTCCATTTTCTGTGCTCGCGTTTCTTAGAGAAGGAGTTCATCATGTAGAGTCCCTCCTTCTCCAAGAAACCAGCCAGCAGATGGCTCCGGTGGTTCCGACGTCCAACCCCAAATTGCCCCGCCCTCAGTTCGTCACCATCTCTCTTGCCCAGTTTCGCGTTGAAGTCCCCCATAACAACGGTGAAGTAGGTTCTGGAGCTATGCATGGCTTTTGAGATATCATCATACATAGCCTCCACCTCGTCGTCGGAGTGTGTCGAAGTCGGCACGTACACCTGTATGACCTTCAGCGAGTATCTCTCAGATACTCTGAGTATAAGGTACGCCACCCTAGCCGACACACTCTCGATCTTCACCACGTTGTTTACGAGGGACTTGTGGACGATGAACCCGACACCTCACTGGGACTGTTGGTCGCCCTCCCGGAAATAGAGCAAGTTGCCGGACTTAGTGTCAGACGGAGATTAGTGTCACTGACCATTTATTTATTGATGATTGATGATGGTGCTGCCATCATTAATCTCACCATAATGTAGTGGACACACTACTGCGATCGCCAACTCGATTGCCCAGCGTGGGGATCACGGGCATTTACCTCCTAAATGTGTCCTTATACATTATTTATTTGGTGCTAAGGAGAGGCCGTTTTCCAGCATTGGACTGACATAGGCTCATGATTTAGTAATTACTATTGCTCATAATGAGGTATGGGAAGTTGGCAGAACAAAAAAATAACGTGAATGTTAAGGTGCGTTGAAACTAAAAGAGCATTCGCTGTTCTAACCTCCCACTCTACGAAATTCGATCGGTACACAATACGTAATTGGTTGATTTCGTAGAACGGGCGCTAGAACAGCGAATGCTCTTTTGGTTTAAACGCACCTTTAAATGAAGATTAACTATTTAATTTATTGAAATTATAAACAAGTTATTTTTCTCAAACATGCAATAAAATATTGTTGTTATGTTCCTTGTAGGTAATAATAATATATATTAATAGGTCGCGAAGTATGACGTTTTAGGTGCGACTAGGACAAGAAGTTGTTAATTGTCCATGCGTTAGGCTTCACACAAGTTCACATCGATACATTTAGGTTCCAACGATTTTTCATCGTAAATATGTGTAGGTATAGTATTAATTGACGTACATTTGTAAGTTCATTCAAAAGTAACGCAGGAGACAGAAAACATGTCGATGTAAAAGTTGATTGGTCCATATACCTATCGCTCTTTCGGATCAGCATATAATATGTATTTGTGGCTTTCGCTGTCGGTGTCGCTGGGGCCGTGGTGCTCAGACAGCCAAAAACTTGTAGCTCAGCTATCCAAAAAAATGTTTGAGGACACCGGAGATACCAAAGCTGGCTCGTTCCTCTCACAACGGATAGGTATACCATCCAAAGGGGGAACGCAGTCTGCATTATGGGTACTCTCTCGCAAGGTTCGGATCTCGGTGACCTCAACTAAGTAGTTAGTTATTTTTAGCATTTTCATGTGTTTAGTGTCTTTCTATATTTTTTTATGAAATAACCTATGTTGTAAATTATACTACATATAACATAAATACAATTTGGTAGGTAGTTGTCACAGTTATGTTTACAAATCTGACTGAATGTTTACAATCTGACACGTGAGTTTAACTGTTTAATTATATTTACGCCTACTAGGATTTTATAAACAGCTAAATATATTTTTATGCTAATGTCCCGGGATCCCGGTATTTTATATAGAGTGGCATTCGAGTATTTATTATAATATTGATTGTTACACAATTTGTATGAAACTGATCTAATCAGAGTCAAGCTGGCTCTGAAGGAATTTCATCCTAAATCGTTTATTCTATCAGCGATTTCCCTCGACTTAGTTAATAGTTCAGAAAGCTCATTAATCTTATTAAGTTTATCTGTTAACCTTTTAACTCTGTTTTTCAAATCCAAATTTCCTTCAATCGTATCTTCAATTAGAGTGCATGCTTCACACACTGATTTTTCGATCGATTTTGACGGAGTTTGTTCACAAGCACATTTCACTCTAGGCATTGTAGTAACAATAATCAAAGAGGCTTGAGACCACAACCTTTCGCTGGTCGCGTCTATCAGTCTCGCTCGAATTCGTACTTCATATTTAACGTCCGGATAAGGAAGAACCAAATTGAATTCACATTTTCTCCCAAAACAGCGGACAGATGACGTGTCCACTTGATGCCATTTACCTCCAAATTCTAGTAATCGATACTGTATTCTGTATCTGCATTTATTCTTGCTATTGCTCCACACAAGCTTAGCACCTTGCGGATTTATATCTACGTCTTTAAATGACACTGGACTGAATTGTGTAATCTCATTAGTGTTCATACTAAAAGTTTGATTGTTACAAATAAATTCATTGCATGTCATTAATATAAAAGAAACGTTTTGGTTCATTATGATTTTACGTCCCATGTACATTTCGTTCACTCTACATGCACTAGTGAGTTTGCTAAAGTGATTAAAGCAGAGAAGAATCGTGTTCTCATTAAGGTGATCTTTGTAGAATAATTTGAAGCTGTCTCCAATGCTAGAGTATTTCCATGAACACTCAAGTATGCGAGTATCGTATAGGATGCAACGAAATTGTCTGCTATCAGGGTAGAACCCAGTTGTGACTACTATCATTTCATGCAACTCTTCTTCGTTGTCTGTTTTTTTACTCGTGCAGTAATAAGCCTTGTCTAATTCTTTATCGGCTTTTGTCGTGAACTTCACTGTCACTTCGTTGATGACTTCAGTTTTCAACGGTATGCGCTTGTTAAGAAAAATACGAAGAGCTTCAACATCATCGCCACTGCAAAACACGTCGTAATCTGCTCCAAGGGGTACAAAATTCATATGAATTCTGTATTCCTGATCGTATTTGTGATGAACTATTGGCGACATTACGAACATTGCTGGTTTGACTGCGATGACTACTGTATCTTCAGCTTCGCACACACTGTTAACGCAATGGTACGTATAAACGCCGATGTTTGGCTTTTCTTTGTAGAGTTTAACAGTAGTTTCATTTAGCAATGTAATTAGTTGAGGTTTGTTATCCTTTTTTATAGATAGGTGAGAAGCGTTTTCAGACGAGCAATGTAAAATAATATCCTGTCCGTGTTTCTTCATGTATCTTCCTGTATTGGGATCTCGTGTGTCTGCATTTACCTGAATCTTCGGTGCCGTGTCCGAGCATACAGTTTTGGTATCACCGATGCCTAACATCACCAGTGCCAGGGTTAGTATCATGGATATACTAGTATTCATCGCACGAATCACAACTGGTAATCCATAAGACGTAAAATTATAACTCTGAATGACACCCACCCGTTTTGGTCAGGGTTTCCTCATGCAAGTAAGTATCTTT
>JALPQI010016153.1:0-23835 GCA_025490895.1 Thaumatotibia leucotreta | reverse complement strand
AACCGTTAACATTGAGCGGAAACTACATTACGTATGTATATCTAACATCATTATAATGTAATTGATGCATAATATCCACGACAAATTATCAGGCAGAGGAAGATTGATGTGGTAGGATTCGGCAGATAAGTAACACGCTATGACGAGAGACATATAAGTAGCGTGTTAGTAATCGCCTGCAGAGCCCAGCAATGCGACATGGATTTTTTAGAATCTGTAACTCCATAGACTAATAACAAATCATATAGGACAATTCGACTTATTTAGTAACTAATAAGTGTAATATGTTATTATATACAGGGGGTACATCAAGGGCTTATAATTTATCAATAGCTAACTGAAGCTCGCTTTACGTTCTTAGTCATGTCATATATAGTGTATTTGTAGATTTTTAGCCAAACCGTGAGCATTATTTGATTCAAGACTCTAATATTAAAAGTAATTAATTTTCTAAGAAAAGTTTATTGAAAAGCAATGTACATACTTCAAAATGAATCGTTAATTTGCACTTGGCAATGACAGATCGCAGCCACTCGCAACGTTTGACAACTAAGCAGTACACGCGTTACATTGATCGTTCGGAAGAAATAAACTTAATTGTACGAATGTACGGTCAATTTAAATATTTGTCAAATATTAGTGCTTGAAACCGATTGCTAGTAATGCGAATTATTACCGATTTTCGTAAAAGCCTGGGCCATGGTAACACTCTGTATTTATGATCAGTGATCGTTTTATTTCTCTGTCATATAAATGTAGGTATAATTTAAGTTTCTGTCTGGTTATCATATAAAAAGATTGTTGTCATGTTATGAGACTTATGAGTTGTCGTTAAAATAAATTAATCCAGCTCAAATGCACGTGATTAGGTACACGTTCAAGGTGAACGGTGCTCGAAGAAAGGCGCAACAAGTGAATGAACGAGTTTTACTATCCATTCACGCAACATGTTTATGTGACAACTGTCAAGGACGTCATGAATAAGTTACCCGCAGCTGGTATCTCTCAGATCTTGCTTAAGATAACTGTTATCTTCAAATTGGCTTAACAATAGCTCCAAGCATTATATGCGGCTTTTGATGTAAATCAAATGACGGCGACACAAAATTATATCAGTGAAAAGATGCCGAGAAAAGAGAAAGATCCGTTATTAAGTATGTTCCTTATTCAATTGAGTCTTGTTAATCTTGTGGAACTTTATACTAGAATTGGTCTTTCAAGTTAGTGGTAAATAAATTTGATCCCAGATAAAATTATTATCTTATTTTTGCACGTAATGATATGTCTTTATTTAAATTTAAGTAAACATAAATACTATAAAGACTATAGGCTCTTTAAGTGTATCGAAACCCGCACGCAATCATTATGGCGAAATACCTATACACAATATAACATACCTGTGCACAATAGTCTTTAAATATTCGGAGCAGTTGTGACGAGTTTTATTATCGCCGGAAAATCCAATACGCTTGTCTGATTGACGGGGGTTCCTTTAAAGATGTCAATAAATCATAATCGTACCTTTCCGCTTTTCATTAGCTATTCTCGGCGTTCGGGCTCATTTGGGTTATTGAAATAAATGCGTATCTTACCCTAAATATTTCCGTCGCTTTATTTTAGATTTATTCCATCTTGTTTACTGTACGTTTGTTATTGTGCGAGGACAAAAACTTGTGTATATTATATATACACAACAATACCTAACAAACACATTTTGCTATTACTAAGATATAAGTAGGCACCTACGAAACCTACATAATTTATTTACTTTCGGGCTTGACTGCGTATAATCTTAGCGGAGCTTAATATTGTTTATGGTGTGTCCTATTTACATTTAGGTATATTGACCCTTTGAGGCGAGGTAAATAGCCTTGTGGGGTTTACCTAGTATTCAGAAGATGTAAATAAAAGGATTAAATATACCACTGTCTTTATCTACAAATCACGATTAATAAACACTATTCAATTTTGTTAAGATCCTGCAGTGACGCTCATGTAGGTATTTGGAATTTAGGATCAATTGATTTCTTTTAATGCGTACTTATGTACTCGTGACTACATTTAGCGAAAGTCGCATCTAACCTAAAATAGAATCTTGTATAAGGATGAGCACGTACTCGACCTAATCAACCCTAAACGCCGTGGACGTGTTAAATCTGGGTTTACCCCGCTCTGACCGTTTGTCTCAATTTCTTACGAATGTTAGTCGACAAAGAGAAACCCCGTTAGTAGTAAATTACCTATATATTTCGATTTCGTCGGGAAAAAGAATAGGTACCCATTTGAAACGAAAGAAATGTAATGACCCGTAAATGTCAAGATATTCGACACAATACCGCGAGGATAACGAAAAATTATAGAAGTGGACGTCTCCGAATTGCGCCTCGTAAATATGAAACTCTTTTGGATGTATATTTTTGGATGTTACGCCCTCGTGCTACGAGATAACATTCACAAAGCTACAAGTACGCTTCCCACAGACAGACGCCAGTGATTTTTGAGCTCCTATTAAGAGTTTGGTATAGTTTTTTTTACGAACTTGTTCATTGGAGTAAAAAGAATAGGTACTGCTATTTAGTGTTTTGACATATAACGGAAGGCATTTCTTATTCTAACGCAATAAGTGGATTATTCATTGAGGATGTAAATTACGTTCACTTTTTGTACCTATAATTCAATTATTATAAGTACGTGCAATGGAATTGCGATGGAATGTTCCAAAGTCATATTACATTGGAAATTATACATTTTTGCAACACGCATATATTTTAGAAAACATGATACCTAACTGATATTGGTAGTATTAATACTCGTATTCTCACAAAAATATTTTAACAGCGTGCAGCGTTATGGGAGAGCCCGAGACAAGAGTTAGAAGAAATAACCGAACATATGAAATACTGGAATGTAAACAGAAAGAAAAATTCAAAGTGGGTCAAAATTCAATGTAATGTACGATTTCACAAGTTGTGACTAACTTTCAACAGTTATGATTTGACCCTTAAACTACATTTTAATTCATTAAAATCATGAACGTTAAAGTGTCATAAACTCAACTTTAAGGGCCAAAATTAAGATTGTTTCAAATTAATTGCATTTATTTTAAAGTTTTATAAGTAATCTGAGAACAACCGAGAATAAATAAAAACTGCTTATTTGAGTGATGTGAACTTTTTTATTCCTAAATGTAGCTGTTAAACATTAACAAGAAATACATGTTTTAGTTGAAACCCAAACAAAAACAAACAAGATTTTTGCTTTTATTTTTCAATTGCTTACCTAACCCTTAAAACCCGGTTAACGTATTTTCCGCTCGTTCATAAACTGATTCAGTATAGCAAAAAAGGAAAAGGGAAATATCTACCGGACGAACGAATCAATACACGAGATAAAATCAGTAAATGGACTGACTGTTAAATCTTTGCCGTTCCAGTGTCACTGACCCAGTTTCGAACGAAGTTCACTTACATTTTCACAACAGCTATTATTTTAATAGATATAACTGTTGTAGACACTTTCCCTACTAAAACTACCGAAAGTCCTGCTGTTACAGCAAGTGACCCAAAACGTTACGTGACTATTGCAATTTGCATTTTCAAAATTTAATTGCACGTAGCAAAAAATCGATTATATATATAATTTAAGAACTAATTGACTCAGATCAGATATGAGGCGAAAGCAATTTTGCAGCATTATGACCTCCTAAATACTATTTTTATTTTCTGCAATTCAGGCACTGCTATAATGCAGTTGCAATATTGAAGTAGTTACGTGCTGAGTACATTGTATTGTGCACATTCAGACGCATTGACATAATCATAAGAAGTAATTTAAAACGATTTGATACGGAGAAACTCGAAATTCTTAATATTAAATAATAAATTGCACCTAACTTAGTTAAAAAATATCGAGTTCGTGTATAAGTGTCGTTACATAAGAAACCAATATGCAATTGCACCTCATTTCGTTTTCCTGCTTTTTATGGTATTATTTTTGTGTGCACAAAGAATATCGGGATATTGAATAGCAAATGGAAAATTATCGAAATATGTCATTTGATTTAAAATGCAGGCTTACATACAAATATATAAATATAATACCTGGTTTTCTGTAACATTTTTTTTTCTTTGCCAATCATCAAAAACAACAATACTGATAAAAGCGCATCAATGATTATTTTCGCTACTTGTGACGTCACTTGGCACTTTACAAGGTCATATATAATATTGTAACTATCAAACTAATTGTATTTTGAAAAATACAAACCTATTGAACGACTGACTATGGAACTCACATTATTTTACGATAGAAATTATTATTTTAACTGTGCATATATCACTCCACTATTATTTTCTTCAGTCACATGTAGATTAGAACGTTCAATATTAGGTAAATCACAGATGATATTATATGAATGTATTATATATTTACTAAAAACATCTCATAATGTTCTTGAATGCTAGCTAACAAGTCTGCCCTTACCCAAGAATTTAACATTTACGACTGTGCTATGCATTCCTAATCCCGTTCTAGTTCAGTGTTAAAATTATAAAGTCTATCTAGTATCTAATACCTAGGTATTTAGATATATTTAATCAGGTTTACATTTAAATGAGCTAAGTAATTGTACAAATAACTATTAGCCAACTAACACGGGGTTACTCTTAACGCTATCCGTCCCTCTTTTGTTAATAGGTATAGACTAAAGTTACTAAAATACGGGAACTCTAACTCTCGGAGACATTCCTATTGTTGTATCAGTTCGATACTTCTTTGGCACTACCATATACAGTGTGATAACATCATGCAGGCTTTTATTGAAACCGTGAGCATTATTTAATTAAAAGATTTACTTTAAACGTAATTAATTTTCCAAGAAAAGTTCAGTGAGAATCAATGTACTTCAAAATTGTAAATTTGCGCTTGACAATGACACTCCGCAGCCACTCACAGAGTTAGACAACTAAGCAGGACACGCGTACATTGATCGATCGAATAAAATTAATCGTACAGTTAATTAAAATATTTGGCAACTTTTAATACTTAAAGACGATTGCCAGTAATGCGTATTATTTCCCATTTTCGTAAAAGCCTGGGTCATGGTAACACACTGTATAACGTTTAAGCTCTCGTTAGTGGCCTAATTCGAGATTGTATAAGAAGGGCTTACTATAGGTACCTACTTTATTACCTCTAAACCTCTCTATTTTTGGATTGGTGTCATTTCAGACCCATTAGAGCCAGCACTTAGAAACTGGTCTAGGATATCATCATCATCATCATCATCATGCATCATCATCATCATCATCATCATCATCATCATCATCCAATTGACGTCCAATGCTGGACATAGGCCTCCCCCAGAGAGTTCCACAAAGATCGGTCGTGAGCTGTCCGCATCGGTCTAGGATATCTTTGATTCAAATAATTAACTATCTTACTATTGCTAATCACTGTATAAAGAACTGTAGTTTTAGCTATTATAATAACCTTAGACAAATTTAAATCAAACATAATACATAATTTAAAAAATATTATAATGAGTAGGTACCTAATAATCACGCAATAACATGCTTAAACCAACGCTATTCAATAAATGATATTTATCATCTTCTCTTGGCGGTGGAGTAGGTATTTTACAGCTCTCTCTGTCCTGCGCTGGCACCTTGACCCTTGTATACGACACGGCTCTCTACTTTCCTTCACTTGTTCCATGTAGCTTCGTCCAGGGGGGCTACCGTGACGTACTACCTACCAAAAGGAATTCAGTTTAGATTCAGGGAAAGGGCCAAAGATATACGACTCGTAAAGCCTTGTCCCTTTCTCTCGACCTAAATTGAATTGCATTAGTACGTCTTGGTAACCCCACTGGTTTGGCTCTGCTCTCCTGCTACCTTTCCCTCCAAAATAACTTTGAAAAAGTTATCAATCGTCATATCGTATCAAACACCCAACCATTTTTCCGCGTCTCACTTCTATGGTATTCAAAATCTTTCTTGTTCCATCTACTCTACGCGGCACCTCCTCATCCGTTACTCTTTCTTGTTGTATTTATCGTGTGCCTATTTTTTTTATTTAGAATAACATACAAAAACTCCAATGTGCATATCATTCTAGGTCAACGACCCGACCATGCTCTGATTCTATGCAATTGCGGATTTCGCTCTTGGTACTAATAGCCATTTATATCACTAAAGACGACAGACATTGGATATTTTATATGAAGTGAAAACGCGATCTGCGCTTTGCAATATTTGCATACGTAATGAATGTACCTGAGACAAGATGTTCAAAGTAGAAATTACGGTGTACGTTCAGATATTTCTCCAATTATTTTACTACATACTTAAGTATATAGCCATACTAATTCTTGATTGGTTCAATGCAATTAAAGTTCTGCCGAGCAATAATAAGTAGCACCTAGTAGCAGCTTCTTTGAAACAAATAATTCAATACAATAATTACTCAAACAGTAATAAATAGTTTGTACACATTTATCGTGTTGCTACTTCGGCCGAAGACTAGGGTAGCATAGCCAATAATTATTAATCACCAAAAATTCAAATCGTAATAAGTTTAGTTGGGAAATCTTTTGATTTACGAGTATATGGCTTTAATTTTGCAACATTTTTCAATAGAACGAAGTCAAGTATATTTCAAGTATTGTAATGTATATGATGTTAGAATTTTTTTCGCTTCTCATTTTGAAGCTTTTTGGATGTTAAGGACGGCTCCCCAGACTATTTATATTTATGCATAAAGATATATTTTCCGAAAGCGAATTCTTGCAGATTCTTAGAATTTTAGATTCAAGAATTTAAATATGTATTTATTGGGTTTGTACTTTTTACATTCGATAACGCATGTAAAAAACATATATATCACAGTACAATACTCGTGTATATCTACGAAATGTCAGAAATATTTTAGAAAATTATCAATAAACAACAGTGTTTTACTGCAGTAGCAGCAAAAACGGGGTACTTCAATAGTTTACTTAAATATTAATCAACATTTTCACCTCGTGCCAATGACATACTTGAGGTGAGAATATTTGTTTATATAATCGTTACTGTAGCTAATTGCGCCGTTATCCATCCATCTATATTGATTTAACCGGGGTTTCCTCAACTTATGGTTCTACTATACAATGTAACGTAACGGTAGGACAGATAATTTTAAGCTGTTTACAATGAGTTGTACAAACCCAGGCGTCTTTCACAACGCGTTTCCTACCCAGCCGTAACCGTGTCGAGGAAAAACGTGCGAGTGAAAAATAATAAGGCATTGTATTAGTACTTGTAACAGATAACCGCGATTGACATTGTCTCGGCTCGACAAGCCTTTGTAAGCGAATTACAACCGTGATAATCGCGCGCGCCGGAATACAAACCTTAAAACAGTATGAGTAGCTTTAAATTCAATTAGGTTTTCAATTGACTAGACAAAATGATTTACAGAAGATATTTATGGACTACAGGAAAATCGAAATACCGAGATTGATGGGAAAGTGTTTACTTTCTTAAGTTCGTGTAATTTTGAACAGCGATGCTATTAATAGATTTTTAAAGTGTTTCCTCTTTTTAACTAGGTAGGTACTATTAGAACCTGTCACTGCCACCAAAATATAATTACCAATTTCTGAAAGTTACTCTTCAGTCAGGTTTATTACTCAGATTACAATGAAGGCTAAATCAAGGTACGAATTGGGTGTTAGAGTACCGACTTGTCGACAAGTCATTCTGTCATGCAAGATCATTACCTTTACCTCAGACGTCGGATCTACGAGTAATTACACTATAGATGATTCATTAATTACCATTACTCAACTGGTGTAACGGTAATCCTTACAGCATACTCGTAAGTCGTTTCGTATTAGTATTTACGGGGAGACAGAGTTTTATTAACACTGTCTTTATTGTAGGTTCTGTAGGTAGGTATTACGTAAGGTAAGTATAAATTTAATATATGTGTATATATTAGGGGCTCAACATTTTAGGGGTTTAATCCGAGGGTCATTTTAATGAACTTTCACTAAGAGACCACCTGCGTATCAATATACAAATCTGTTTTACAGAAAGTCAGATATTTTAGAAGGCACAAAATAAAATATGAGCTGTTTTATTGTGATTCTGGTATTGGACCCATGGTTCCCGTCCATAAATATGACCTATGGACAACCTACAATTTTATCAGAGAATTTTGCGTAACATTATATGAAGTGTGTATCTATGATTACATAGATACACACTATTACCACGCGTATTAACGCGCGTATAATTTAATGACACAGTATAGAACCCAGGGAATCTATTTACATTGATGTCCGCAGAAAATTAGCTATATTCTTCATATATACTCGTAATCATTTAGCACGGATTGCATTGAATTTTACGCAAATAAATGATTTATGGTTGCCTCCATATTAATTCATGTATGTACGTATCTAATTTATAGCAAGGGGGATAATATAATATTGTATAGTAAACAAAAGTATAAGGAATAGGCAGAGAAGGCGGACTAATCGCCGCTAATGAACGATCTCTTGTCGGTATAGGTCAGAGCTCAGAGAAAATTTGGTCAATAATTCTATACAAATCGATTAAAATTTTAAGAAACCAACCAAAATACATAAGCTATATGGAGTATTTTACACTAAGTAATATAATGTATATCGACATATTCCAACATTTCGTAGAAAATGAAACTTAGTGTGATTCTCCTGCAGCCTGCATTTTAAACTTTAACGGTAATGAAAAATATTGCCTTTTGGCGGAGACCACCTGGAACGGTGCACGTCTTACCTTATTAACTATAATCAACACAGGTAAGTTGGCTATCATTCGGTAACGATATTATATTATGAGGTTAGTGCTACCAAGGGCAAGGGTCAGTAAACTTTAAGTCGTTCGATTTGTATTCCACATTCTAACGTTTATTTATTTAGGCGTACAATTTGTTTTGAATTCTGAACTGTCTGTCATGAATGCCAGTTATTTATTATAGGCATAGAATCGATTTATGTAATTATTATAACGTTTACCATCAAACGATTCCATATTTAGCCGTGACGAATAACAATTAATGTAAATTCCGTGATTATCTACTTAATTTCATTCTGCCGTCCTAGTGTAGAAAGTAGTATCTGCTATGAAACTCCATAGCAAAAAGCTATCTTAAGTTCTATGCAAAGGTCGGTTTTTTGCTGTGGAGTTAGTAGCAAATACTGCTTTCTACACAAGGCAGCATTGTGACAAAGTACTTGTAGCCCTGAACACGGATTTGTTGAATATAGACCTGAGTTTACCCACACAATTTTGTTGCCTCTATAACTACGAGTATCTAAACGAACAATCCTTGCAGGTTTTCGTGACATCTCATATTTATAGTGCACAATTCTTAGCTTATTCATTCGTTGTATCGTAATATGCAAGCAACAGCTTGGCAAGAAAAATGCAACTTACGCCACACAAGATAAATCGCAGCATGACGGCCTGGGGCTTCTTGAATGGGAACACTGTCAGCGACTCGTATTACACGGAGGGCGACTCACGCTAACTATAACGTATTATGTAATACCACTTTCGATGGTACGCTTTTCATATTATGATACATTGTATGTTTTACAATCTATAGCTAACCTAAAGTAGTATACGTATAATACAGAGAGTAACAAAAAAGTGGTGATCGGTTTGACGGCTGCATCCGTATTCTGATTAGTAAAAATTAGAGGAAATATTCATTTTCTATGGGGGGTTGGAGGATTGGCCCATCTGTTCCACATTTCTCAAACGATACAAGACTAATATTATTAAATTGTTGCCATAACAACTCATATCAATTGACAGTTCGGAGACTAGGTAATTTATTAGTCTAATATAGATTGGGGGATTTGAGAGACAGGCTCAGGGCCGCCCTATACAAATACCTACTTTATTTGCGAAAAAATGTTATCTTCGTTTTTCCTAATCAGAGGCCCTTAAACAAATCGCTGCTATTTTTGCAGCAGCTTGTATATTTTATGGTAATAAAGGATATATAGGGGAACCGCATTAGTACGTCATGGTAACCCCCCAGTACCGTGCGCAATTGACCTACCAAACGAAAACAAAAATCATGTACATAATTACCAACAATTGAAAAGTACATCAAAATTTACCTAATGTAGACACTAAGTTTAGATTGATGAAAGTTATTTATAACTTAAGAAAAAAGTGTAAAATATTACTGAGAATACTTTGTAAAAGGAAAAAGAATTGGTTCTTGGAATATTATTATTTTATAAATTTACTAAGTCCAATGTCGATGAAAATAAACTGACTTTTATGACATCTCGAGAAAGTTTACATCAACTTCGAAGTAACTTTTATAGTCAGGCCTACTACCGCGAAAATCGAAATTCGTAAATTTCGAGGACTTTTCTCTGTCACTCAAACGAAGGTGTCATTAGAGTGAGAGAGACAACACCTCGAAATTTACGAATTTCGATTTTCGCGGTAGGGCCGCTGAACTTATATTAAATATTCACTAGAGCAAGCCTATTCAACTTAACCTTATATTAGTATACGAGCAGTTTTTTCTTCTACCTTCAGGAAAATTATATGCCTACAGACTTAGTCGAGTGCAAAAATATCTTCGTTGTGCTACATAAATGTGTCAATATCATTGCATCTTATTCCGGCGTGATAAGACTGATAAGAATATCGTAATAATCGGGTTATTCCCACCTGTTACCACCAACTTGACACCAGTGGTAACAACTGGGAATTTTTTTCCCACCTGTTACCACTGGGAACAACTGGGAATTAAAATTCCCAACTGTTACCACTAAACTAATTGGTGGTAACTACTGGGAATTATTTTTCCCAGTAGTTACCACTAAGTTAATATTTAGTAGTCCAATTGCAATAGGATACCTAGTAGCCATAAATTTCGTTATACAATGGTAACAATTTCCAGAGACTATAATTATTATAAAATGTTATACTACAGATAAAAACGAATTACACTGATTTTTTATTCAAAACAAGAATATTTCAATATTTCATTTTACGTGTAAGTACCTAAAACTACTAAGTTATAATAATCTTAAAAAAGGATTGGGATCATAATCAGTTAAAACAACACAATCAAAAATTAAAGTTATCCCTTCTACGAGCCGGTCACCCGTCATCCCTTTTTACCTGCCCCTGTGATAATCATCAGTAGTTCTTAATATTTTTGGTTCAGATTCAGAGTAGGTAATACTGACAACATATTAAAAAAAAAGTTTAAAAAATATTTTCAAAATGTATTCATTTTTAGTAAAATTCGATGGTTAATAAGATATTTTATAAATAAAGTAATATTCATTAAATTAGCTCCTTATTAAAAACTAGCAAAGTATTTTGTGTATATTCTATTAAAAACAAGCACATTACTAGTAAAGTACTTGGTGGTAACAACTGGGATTTATTTTTCCCAGTAGTTACCACTAAAGTGATTGGTGGTAACAACTGGGAATTTTTTTTCCCACCTGTTACCACCAGAGTACTTGGTGGTAACTGCTGGGAAAAAGAATTCCCAGTAGTTACCACCAATCACTTGGTTACTGGTGTCAAGTTGGTGGTAACAGGTGGGAATAACCTTAATAATCAAATTTATAAGAGACTTACATGCACATACTGAAAGAAGTATTGGTAGCCGTTAAAGCGTGCGACTTTCATCATTCGGGTAGTGCTGGCTTATAGTTATTCATAATAGTTAATTATCTATAATTTTATCATTACACTTTTCAATCAAGGAAAACTCCGTACGGAACTTGACCTCAATCCCAGCAAGGTCTTGTTTACTCTTTTGGTTTCAAATTAGTTCACGAATGCACCATGCCGGTGAAATTCAGACCATTTCAGACTGAAAGAACTGCAAATAATTGAGTTAACTCACAAGTAACGCTACTTTGAAAGCCATTTAAAATTTTAGTCGCATCAAAATATTGTCAACCTAAAGTTATCACAAAGTAACAAACAGTCTTCTGTTAAAAGTCTAGAGCTTTGAGCTATAATAAAATTTATAGCCATATTAAAACTTCGCTTGCGTACAAACTTTTTAATTTGATCTTAGTAGTTACATTAGTTTTAATAGGTATCTACATGTTTATAAATTATTCTTTTATAAAGAAGACATTGGAGAATCTCTAGAAGTGCGTTTTGTATGCACATAACAAAAATAATATCAGTGCCTTTTTAAAGCAGGTTTGTCTTAAACTTTGCAGGTAAACAACTAATAAATACCCAAAAAACCCAAAAAGTTTTAAATATATTTTTTTCCTTTACCCGTGTGACCGGTTATCAACCTATATATACTTTTACTTTATAGCAACATACTCGAGCACCGAGAGTTCCGTACCATCGTCATTGCGCGAAGCTTACCACCTACTACCTTGTATCATTACGACATGTCAGGTCATTGTACAGAGTGCATGCATAATGTTTCCTGATTACCGTCTATATTTGTAAATTCTTATCATTGGGCTCGTTCAAAAATCATTTTATCGATTTGGGGGGAAGGGGGTGTGAGCAAATAATCGTGGCCTACGTTCACCAAATATCAACAAGGGGGAGGGGGTTCCAAAATTGCCAAAATGTGATCACGATTTTTGAACGAGCCTTCAACTATTTTATCGGTTTTCGACAAAAATCGATTTTCCATAACCTTCGCCAGTTCTTGAGAATCAACAAGAATAATCAGGAGAAGTCGGACCGTTGGCTGATCACAGTGCCTTATTGTTATTACATAAATTATACCTACGATCGATAGAATTTTCAAAGGACGTCTGAATGTGGGCACTTGTAGGGATAACTATGTTTTTGTAGAAATGTTTTTATGGCAGTTTATAATGTTATTTATTTATGAATTATGAATTGTTCGTTAATAAATATAGTACTGTATGGTCAGTATCAGATATATCGCAGTAGCCAGGATACTTACAAATATTTGAGCAAGCTATTGTTATATTGTTAGAGCGCATGTTCAGATATTTTTGAACACCATGGCCGCTCCGATAAATCTGATGGTGACTGTGCTATTCAGTGCATACTAATCCCTTAAGTGTTCCTTCATCCCAAATAATCAGCTCACTTACCTAAAAACAATGACTGAAACCGAAGCACAACCACTATAGTCACACGAGAACAGTCCAATATACTCGTTTTGGTTATGAGCTTTACGCGGCTGCCACGACCGGCGCGGCTTACTGCGGTAACTGAGGACTAAGGCGTGCGCCGGCGCAACCAATACCTTTATACAGCAGCAGCGGGGATGAAGCCGGTACTTAATATTTAATAATGTAAGTCAGGTGACTAGTCCAAATACTAGTTGACATGAGGTCACATGACTGGAGTCCTGATAAAAGGAAAGTATTGTTGAAAGTAACATTACCTAAGTAACCGAACAACTGTGTTGTCTACCTATCACTTTTATTCGTAGCGTGATTTATTTTACTTTAAGTAGGTAGAACCAGATTTATGGTTGACAAGTGACAATCATTAGTAGTTATTTTAACGTCTCTTCAGATAGTGATAACATACAATATGCCCATTGAGCACCTCTAGCACTTTTACCTAGTTTTGCATATTACGTACACTTGTCCTTGATTGATAATTAACGAACTGCCCACAACGGGTAAAAGGTGATCAATAAATTTGTGGATCGCGTGCTTGAATTTGTTTGTTTGGCAGTCCCGTCAAACTGTGTGGAAATGAAAAAAAAAACTTTGTGAAATTGGCACGTACACATACAGATTAATGCTCCTGACTGTAGGTACCTAAGGTTTCTTTTCATATTTTGTCTGTTTACCCGTCTGTTCATGTCTTTGATTTAACCTGCGACCATATTAATATTAGTCAGCGATTAGCCTATTTCGCGGTAACGCGTCTCATTTCGATCGTTTTGATTAAAAAGAGACGGGTAGACGCGAGAGGTATGCAAACTATTTGAACTTTTTTGTGTAAAATAATGACGGCTTCCTAGGCGTGACAGAAACAGATGCTCGAAATTTGCGATTTAGTTGTGGGTTCAATTTGGTACGAGTACCAATGAGTTTTTCAAAAACTTATGTACGAAATATAATTTAATATTCATAAGTGCTTCGCGCTGAAGAAAAACATCGTGAGGAAATCTACATACTTCTGCGAAGAAATTCAAGGGTGTGTGAAAATGAAGGCCCCAACCCAACAGATAGTGGGCCAGCGTTGAGACCACGCAAAATAGGCAAAAAAATTCAACAATAACAACAATAATATACAATTTTCCGTAACAAGCCTTCCAGCAAAAACATATTCCAAGACAGGTTAACTTGAATTTTAATGTCCTTTCTCTAACTCTTCTGACAGATATTCCATCATTCGGAATAAATTTCGGGACGATGGTATTCATATTATAGAACCCAAATCAGTGTTGTTTCAGAGTCCAAACCAAATTCAGCCACGGCACAGCGGAACGAAAAACGATACCCGTGGTATTTTGCTGGGCACATTTCATAAGGTACAGGTTAATATCGCGCAATATTTTTGACCTAGACTGCGACAAGATTTTAATTTGGAAAGAATATAAATAAACTGCTTATGGATAATGTTTATTTATACATATATCATACTTTTGCTGACGACACATCTATTGATCAGCTAAACTCAACCCTTTTGTCGTTCGTTACTAGTAAGATTTAAAAACCATGGATTTTAAGAATGTCAAGGTTTATTTTTTTCTTTTTGGTTCATTATAAAAGCTTGTATTTAAAAAGATGTTTTTACCTTTAATTTATTAGATCTTAGCTGCACTCAGACTTCATTATTTAGTTACCATGGTAGTAGTTCTATGGGAAATACGAAGAAGCGCGTTATTGGGTGAAATAGTCACGTAACTGAAGTTCCCAGAAAGGTTAGTATACCTAGACTTAGGACAGACTTAGGACAGGCTTAGGACAATGCCGGACAACCTTTGGCAGGTTATTTATATTATGAAATATAAAATATGTAAGTCACGTTTAAGGTGGTCTGCAAACCACCTGAATCGATTTAGAATGGACTCGCTGGCATCACTTTCCTCCAGAAATGGCTTTCAAAACTTCTGGAAGCATGGGTTGATAAAGGTACTTCACTTATCATTATCAAGGACTTCCTTGATTATATTACGTATACGTTGTGTTGTACCTACGGCTTGGTATGCTAGAAGGCAGTAGGTGTCTACACTTATTAATTATCTAATCATATCGTTAACAACAATCAAACAAGGCCTATGTCTAACATAATGGATGTGGATTTTTAGAAGTTCCGTATTCGCCAAAGTACGTGTTTAGTGACCCTGTCATTGTCACTTAAAAATTTTCAAGCTATAATGATTTATTAGTTATAAAAACGTAAAACCGATTACAAAATAGCCAGTTAACGCCATTGACTGATATGGGCACCGCAGTTTCAAGACCAATAGGTATACAGGGTGGCCAAAAAATAAATGCATTCCCGTTTCCTGTAAACTCTAAGGGCTCGGAATAGGCTCCCTAAGGGATATTTGGAAAATTCTGAAGAGTCGATATTTTTTGAAATACGTAATAACCTAAATCTAATAATATTATTACCTACGTACGTACTAGGTACTACCAGTTCTCAAACTTGAACGAATTTCCCAAACAATCTACTAGGGCGTCGAATTCTACGTCCCAAAACCTCACTGGCAACAAGAATGCACTTATTTACTCTGTCTGTCTATACGTAGCAGTAAAATTTATGGCCTATTTGTGGAAAACAAAAATATATATGACGGCGGCGTCATCATGTAGAATCTAAAATGTGAAAAATATCCAATAGTAATCAATGTACAAAACAACAGCTGCACCTGACCTGACCGATCAGGCGATCACGCCACTATGATGTCACGCCACCTGCACCCGCCCGGACCCTCTAAGTCCTATAAGTAACCTGAACCTGACTGATGGTCGGTGGGGGGATTCTTGTCATCGAAATGGTCAGTTGCAGACGTAGTCTTATACGCTGTGTTATTTTAAGATTGATATTTGAATATCGCGAATTGGTGAAGAATAAACCAGTGCTCAAATACGAAGTTGGTAATTGTCTCATTCATTGGACCTTAAACCCTACTCTTATTATAATAACAGAGGAGACGCCAATATCAGAAGTGCCGAACCCAAGTTCGCCATCAAATTAAGTCTACATTCGCTTAAATGTTGGCCTATTCGGTTGGATTGGACGCAGTAGAAAGCTATAGCTACGAGTAGTATTTTCGCCCATTCTCTGTCAAAGATGATTCCATCGGATCCGAACATACCACATCGATCAAGAGAATTTTCTCCGCGGTTTCACACCTAAACTAAGGAATGTGGAAGCCACCTGTAAAGAGAGTGATCCCAGGAGTTTCATCAATAAAACTACGTACATCGATATAGTAGTTTCGAGAGAATTGCAAATTATGCGAAGAAATTGGTCAGCGTGGTGAAGATTATGACGGCCGTTTGAACAAAAACAAACCAACCTAAATCTACTGTTTCCTGCTACGTGTGCAACTACATCAACCACGACGCTACTTTCTGTCCTATGCGGTACACGAAACAAAAGGAAGAAGGAACTTCAGCTACGGGCAACAATACCTACCGCAAATACCAGCAAACAAGTGATAATTTTAACTGCTTTGCATGGCTCTTTGAGCCTGGTGTAGAATATAATTGTGACTAAGCAGTCTTATGAATTGCAATAATGGTGAGTCATTTCTTGAACAAGCAGTTTTGAGAAGTATCTTAATAATCCCGTAATTAACAATCTGCACGTACAATATAGTACATGATTTATCATTCGATTTTACCGATCACGATGCGTCGCATCATAATGAGAACATAAGCAGGAATTTGTGTCCCAATTTCCGGTACCTGTAACTTTTTCTGAGACATTGATGCGTAATTATTGTTAAATAAACAATAATTTGTTTGATGGTTGGTCAATTGACAAAAACTTAACGAGATAAGAAACAAATCGTCAACGTCGTGAAAAAAAAAATTTCAGCAACTTTATCGATAAACACCCAAACACGTGAATAAGTACAATCGGAGAAATTAAATCAATTTGATTGGCTACTTATCTCTTGGTTATTTCCAACTGAATCTAATCTCTTACTAGACCCGTGTAGCTAGTAAAAAAAAACAAACGCTGAAATCGCAATGCGTATGTGCGATTATAATATCAGACCCAATAGGTGCCCTTTGCCTTTGAATAGTTACCAAATTGATAAATGGCATGGATTAGTGGCCAAATTGATAAATGATCCGGATTTTTTTTTAGGAACATATAGCTTCTGGTTTAAAGTTCACAAAGACTGAACTAATTAAAACAAAAAAAAGATACTAAAAAAAAAACACAAGTCATTACCAATTAAATATCTTTTGGCTTTATAAAAAAAAAGAGAGCCCTTTAACACTGCCCTAAGACTTGACGCTAAAATACTTGCTCACACATATGACGCGTTGACGGCGTCAGAGTTCAGTGCCCATCGACATCAATAAATTACTATCTAAAGTAGGATTTTTATTTAAATTCTGCGTTATCATGAAAATGACAACAAAGTAGTCTAAACTTAAAGTCTTCTGAAGAAGTATTTAAGACTAAATGTCCAAAAAATTAAGCAAAATAAAAAATGTATGCACCGGGTACCTACCTATAAAAATTACAAACGCTGAAATCTGTTGTCACATGTCACTCGTATCAGTTTGAAACTTTAGCAGTTGTAAGTGGTTGTCGTAATACACTTTTGTCATTAAGTTATGGTCGAAAATTACAAGATTTACTGATTACAATATAATATAGTGATTTAACTTCCTTAGAAGGGCGGTATCAATAGCTTAACTGCAAAAAACAACTTTAATAAATCATGAAAGCGATTTTTAAATTTCAAAAATATAAAAAAATACCAATTCTGTTAAAGTACCTAAAGTTGGGTGATATTTTTCTTTTTCAAAGCCTCGTCTGGAGTGCTACATATCACATAGCATCTCAAAATTGTACGTAAAACATGATAGAAAAATGTCTCATTATTGTTGGCAATCTTGATCAACGGCACTTATTCGTTGACATCCTTTACCTAGAAAAGTTGACAACAGGCAAAAATAAAAACTAACAGCCTTTATTGAGGACACTTTGATTTTTAATGAGGTGTGCCTATAACTTGGCACAGGTCGGCATCAAAGTATATTTAATTTGATTAATTAATTGACTTTGAATATAATAAAAAAGCGTCTGCCAATTTCTTGGATTTCCATGTTTTCAGCACATGATAATAGACAAATAGTAATAATAATTTAACACGATAACAATGTGATTAAGTTACGGCGTCAGAATTTCACTGCTAATGAGCGTTGAAGTGTTGTCATTTTCGTTGCACAAATGTAAATGAGAATTGCAATTAATTAATTGTGAAAATGATAGAGTTTGAGACATGCTGTCTATTGGTGAATAATTTTACACGACCTCTAGGTCAGGATAAGCTCATGACCTTTTTCAATTTATTATTTACGCTGGTATTACTGTGCAATAGTGTTGATTCTTAGTGTTAATTTTTGTGACATAGTGTAGTTAAATCTACAAAAAAAAATTCACCATTCACTCTGTAGTTTAAAAAAAAACTTGTACAACATTCATATTGAAGTTATCAGTTCCCAGTTAAAATAGCAATTTTCTTGTTCTCCCATAGTAAACTTATCACTGATTGGCAAACGTGATGTCACAATTTGAGACAAATTTGGGTGGCAGCCTTTAAGGGCCTTGTAGGAATGTTAAGACTTTAGTTCTGTAATTCGACTTTAGTGTTACTTTGATGACATAGATAGTTGATATTCACAGAAAACTGCATCAGTTGATACAAAAAAATGACACTACGACTTTTGTTCTAACTTCCCTAAAAAAAAAAAAAAAAGTGAAGTTCTATATTCTAGAATCTATCGCTTGACGGCGAGCTTGCAATCGTGACTAAATATCGTTTTAAAGGAAATATACCAACACATCAGCAAAAAAAAGTAAAAAAAAAAAAAACAAGAACTGGCGACCAACGTTGTGCCCCTGAAATCAATATTATCTTAAAATTACGCTCACATGGTCAGAAATATCACATACCATATATCATCAAAGAATATTATGCAGTGAAATCGTGAATCTTGACTTTCTGGGAATATTGAGCGTAAAGTGAGCGCGAGAAAATTTGAAGAATCGCGGGTTGGCTAAAAAATATTCCAAATGCAATTCGAATAAATCAAAATTTGTGTTTAATCTATGGCCTGTTTGTGGAACATTTGGAAGAAAAATATTTTGGTTGTTTATTTCATATAATGTAGGAAAATTGAAATTGAATTTTGTGTCTACAAGAAATGTGTTAAAAGTGCAGCCGCTACAACATAGCTAAGACAGGTGGCAGGAATTATGCAAATAGAACGATAAAATATTTCATTTGGTCAACTCAAAACAAATTTCTGAGCAATGACAAAAGCGTGAAAGTGGTTATTGTTCGATGTAAGTTGCCGGTTTAAAATTGAGGTCATATTTGAATTTGGTTTACATTGCTATGTCAAAAAAAATCTAGATAGTCTATAAAAAAGCATTGACTTATGTCTTATTACACTAAACATGTATAAGGTGAATAAATGGTCACGCTGAGGGCGAAATGCGGATTTAAAAAATAATGATAAAAAAAAATAGAAACATAAAAGTAAATAAAAAAAAACAACAAAAAAATGGTAAAAACAAAAAGTTACGTAAGAGGTCTAGAATCAACATAGAATCAACATTGTACTAGATATAAAAAAAAGAGTTAATAAAAAAAAAATTTAAAATTATAGTCAATTAGTCATGATGACGTGACGGCGGTGTGTTACATTAACAATAGTTTGATTCGTTTTGTCACTATAACCATTTGCCAAATGTTAATGATAATGACTGCATATTGTTGAGAGATAGTAGCTTTCCAAAAGAAAAATTAAATAGAATAAAACTAAAAAAGGGAGTACAAAAATATGATTGAAGGGCTATGCCGGACCAATCAGTTTTAAGCACGCTAAAGGGACAAAGTATTAGTGTCCGGACTAGCCAATAAAGATGAGTATATGTTGATTGAAAGATGTCGGGTCGGACCAATCATTTCGCTAAAGGGACAAAAACAATAATGTCCGGTCTAGCCGAGGAAAAGGTACGTTTTGATTGAAGGACACCGGACCAATAACTCCGCTAAAGGGGCAAAAAGAACAATGCCCGGACTAGCAGGTAAAGAAGAAGAGGCTAGTCCTGACGTTCGGGCCAGGCTAACCTGATTTATCATTTGTGGTATCAAGCCAAGATAATTTATCAGTCAGGATGATCGAACAGTTAAAGTCATTCTTTCGATTCTGATATAAAAAAAAACTGTTTATTCATGTATATGCTTTGTTGTGAAGCTACACGCACGAGGACGTGCGTATGTCAGTATGGCCGTGACGGCGGCGTCATCATGTAGAATCTAAAATGTGAAAAATATCCAATAGTAATCAATGTACAAAACAACAGCTGCACCTGACCTGACCGATCAGGCGATCACGCCACTATGACGTCACGCCACCTGCACCCGCCCGGACCCTCTAAGTCCTATAAGTAACCTGACTGATGGTCGGTGGGGGGATTCTTGTCATCGAAATGATCAGTTGCAGACGTAGTCTTATACGCTGTGTTATTTTAAGATTGATATTTGAATATCGCGAATTGGTGAAGAATAAACCAGTGCTCAAATACGAAGTTGGTAATTGTCTCATTCATTGGACCTTAAACCCTACTCTTATTATAATAACAGAGGAGACGCCAATATATATTTATTTGTATGTGTACACACAAACAAAGAAAGTATTTTTTGCCATAGTAATGAAATAATACTGAAATTTAATATTGTGTTTAAAATAAATGTGATGCAGCCAGCAGATAATAGCGAAGGCAAGCTGTACAATTGTGTGCAAAATTTTCAAGCATGCGAAATAATGATTTTGGTTTTCTTAATTTTTTTTTGTCGTATCAGTTTAATACTCTCCGAATCTTTATGAACTATATGATGCATTATCGTCATCATCATCATCAGCCTATGATAGTCCACTGCTGGACGTAGGCCTCTCCTATTAACTATGCGTATAGACGCATTAGGAGGTAAATGCCCATAATCGCTACGCTGGGCAAGCGGATTGGCGATCGCAGTAATGTGTCCACTATGATGACGCTGCTGCCCATCATCAATCTTTTATCAAATGATGGTCAGTGACACTTCGATCCCTTAGTCCACTCTTACGACACCCATTGGAGTGGTGACAAATGTATTCTTAATGCTGTCACCACACGGCCAATATGATGCGGAAAGTAATTATTGTTCGATGTACATTACCGTTTAAAAATTGACGCCATAGTTGAATTTTCCTTACATTGCTATGACAAAAAATTCTAGACAGTCTATATGTTGACCACCATGTATAAATCACAATTCACAAGAGGCGCACGTGCGTAAAGTTAAAATTCAGTTTTGACACTTTAGTAACGTGGTAGTTTTTTGGTTTTTAGGGTTCCGTAGCCAAAATGGCAAAAACGGAACCCTTATAGATTCGTCATGTCCGTCTGTCCGTCTGTCACAGCCGACTTACTCGGAAACTATAAATGCTACAGTAACGAAATTTGGTAAAGATATGTGTTGTATAAACCGCTACAGGATTATGATGGGCCCTCCATACATGTAACTGAGGGATAGAAAAAATTTTTTAGTTGTATATAAGCATGTGGCGTATTAATAGAAAGGTCTTTGAAAAGGATATGGAGGTTTAAAAATCTCATTTGTATTTAAGCAAATAGTTTCCGAGATATCAGCTCTCAAAGTCTGAAAAATGTGCCCCCCCCCCTCTATTTTTTAAACTACGCGATATAAAATACGCGAAATAATAATAAACTCTATCAACGATTTTTGGTTTGATTAAATTATCTCCTATAGTTTTTGAGGTAGGTTGATTTAACTGTATTTTTTTAATAATAGATTGATAATGGCACTGAACCCTTCGCGCGCGAGTACGACTCGCACTTGGCCGGTTTTTAGGGTTCCGTAGCCAAAATGGCAAAAACGGAACCCTTATAGATTCGTCATGTCCGTCTGTCCGTCTGTCCGTCTGTCCGTCTGTCACAGCCGATTTACTCGGAAACTATAAATGCTACAGTAACGAAATTTGGTAAGGATATGTGTTGTATGAACCGCTACAGGATTATGATACTAAATGGTAAAAAACAACATTGGGGTGGGGGCCCTCCATACATGTAACTGAGGGATAGAAAAAAAAATTTAATTGTATATAAGCGTGTGGGATATAAATAGAAAGGTCTTTGAAAATGATATGAAGGTTTATAAATCTTATTTGTATTTAAGCAAATAGTTTTCAAGATATCAGCTCTCAAAGTCGGAAAAATGTGTCCCCCCCTCTATTTTTTTAAACTACGATATATAAAATTAAAAAAAATATATATGTTATGCACATTAGTAAACTCTATCAACGATTTTTGGTTTGATTAAATTATCTCCTATAGTTTTTGTGGTAGATTGATTTAACTGTATTTTTGTTATTAAAAATTGATAATGGAACGGAACCCTTCGCGTGCGATTCCGACTCGCACTTGGCCGGTTTTATTTTGTATTTGACGCAGCATAGAAACGGTTAAATACCTAGGTACTTTTACAGGCGTACCTGATGATGGTCTCAGTTATCTCGTCTATCGCGTTACTGTAACGCAGTAGACTGCATCAGGTAGGTAGTGTAGAAGTGACGCATGTTACGATATTACGATAAAGTAGAAGATGATCGTAACTATAACACTACTTATAAATTACTTTATGACTTCTATAGGTATTCGCTATATAAAACACAAATAATAATATTGTCTTTGAGTAAAATAGACTCCCTGAGCGGCCGCCCTTTATTTACTTATATTTATCTTCTATGTCAACACCACGACCTTCCTAAATCTAATAACATTTATTTGCAAATTTCTTTGTCGGACCCACTCAGTTTATTTTTGTATCCTATGATACAATAATACAAGCATCCCTTTATTTATAGTACCCACGAAATGGAGCTGTCTATACCGTTTTCCTTTAAATAAAACTATATAAAACACGCAAAGGGTCACGCGTGTAAGGGCTATGAACTTATGATATGATGGTATATGAAAAACATTTCAGCAGTTGGAGTTGCAAATTACATATACCGGGTCATTTCAGGATCCAAATACTGGATGACGAAGTGTTGAAGATTGTCAAGGTCAATCAATTTTCCTTTAGACCTACCAGTAGTTATTTAAATTAAATCATCATTTTCTAAACAACCTCGGGAGCTTTACCAGCTTAACCAGCCTCCAGTTAGGGACTTGAGAATTTGTTCCGGCCTCTTATGTTACTTATATTGGTTCCATAGGAAAGTCGGTATCTATGATCTTTATCAATTTTGACATTTGGGAACACGAACGCAAAATCATCCGTCAGATATACAGGATGTTTTTTTTTCGACCGTTCAAATTTGTATGAAACAGCTGATTTTTTTTTCGCGATTTCGACTTTGTCCCCATAGTAAAAGTTGGTGAGTATGACCTACACATTCACTACGTAGAATTTGAACGGTCGAAAAAAAAACACCCTGTATAGTTAAAAAAAGTCTTATAGTAAGTAACAGCAGTATTATAGCCAACTCGCCACTTTTCGCATTCAACATAATTGTTCCACAGTCGTCTTCATCATCATTGTTGTATAGGTACCTAAAGCTTAGAA